>OZ021726.1:61275060-61465060 GCA_963978545.1 Linyphia triangularis
AAAAAATAAAACTTCTATTATAGCTTACGTAATACGCACGACAAAAAAATCGCCGTTTTGACTCTAAATTTGATCCGATTTGGAAAATAAAAAAATGCACTAATTTCAGGACATAGGCCAAGTTCTTTAGTCGGAATACTCCTTGTGATATCCCACAATGAATAATGTTAAATTTGGAGAAACTCTATTCTCTATCTGACATTAGTAAAACTAAGAGATGAGGTTTAAGGTTAATTCATTCAAACTTTAGAAAATTTTGAAAGAGTGAAAAGTTCTTATCTTAACACATTTTCATTATACTAAAACATTCTTATCTTAATTTTACTGTATTATAAATTGATAATTTTATAAAAATTACTATTTGATGAAAATTTCACTGTGTATATTGCACTTTAATTTTAATAATTTTCTCAGTCTCATTCCAGCAGAATTAGTACTGAAGCATTTTATCAGTATTTTGATATCTTTTAAGTTTCTGAGCGAGTTTTTGATTCACGGATTTTTACATTATAATTTTTTTTTCAGAATATTGAAAATTATTTATTGTTGTAGAAAAGTATAACAATATTGAAATTGTGGCAGAAAACGCGTATTTCTGCAATTTGCCATAAAAGTGCCCTCGTAAACAGGAAGTGCCCTTTTTTTGGAAAATAGCACCCTGCCCTTTTTCATTTCTAGGATGAACTCTGCTAAACTTGTCTAAAACACCCCTTAGAAAAAATCTCTAGCTGTGCCACTGTTCTGTACACACATTAGTATAGTATACTAATATATTCTTATTCAGCTATTTGTGTAGTTCAAAATAACGCTGCTTATATATTTTCCTTTTTTTGTATATTTTGAATTTTTTCACTCCTGAGAAAAATAAAGGCAGCTGCACAAATTGCTATTGCTACCATCTCATCAATTTATCTTCATGTGCAAGTTCATCAGTGTTTGGTGAAACAAATCACAAACATTTTACAATTCTGCAAAAAAGTAGATTTGCGCTTTTTTTTATCAAAATTTTTATTGATAAAAATGCACATTAAAATATCGTAAAATTTTTTCTGTATAATCCTTCTTTAGAATTACAATTTTAACTGCAATTGCATGCAAAAATATTTGTTTACTTTGGCTTGAAATGAAACCTTAAATTTAAAAAAAACTGTGTGAAAAACTTGGAAAAGTCAAGGAATTTTGTTTTGGATTTTAAGTGGCAACCCTGGATAAAATTGACTGTTGGGTTATTGCATACAGAGACAACTATTTTCAGAAATATTTGTTGTCTCAGTGTCAGCCAGGTTGGAAAAAACCCCCTTTTTTAAAATTTTTTTTTTTAATTTTTTATTATTATTATTAATATATGTATACATATTTATAAATAAAAATTTTACATTAACACTAGAATAATCAATGTTCAAATAATAATTAATATTACTTCTGAAAATAATTATTTAAACTAAGTAAACAAACAATTGTTGTTACTTATGTGGACATTCAAATCATATTAAATTTTAATATTTTATTTTGGATACTATTTTTAAATTCCATGTATACAATATAATACAATAGTAATTGTTTACTACATATTGCATGGGATATCGCTCTTTGGTTCAGCAGTATTGGTGATAAGTTGTTTAAATATTTTTAATATTTAGAAATAAGTTGTTAAAACACAAAACATCTATTTTAGAAACTAATTTAAAATAATACCTATAATTTAAGTTTAATTAATAATTTTGAGTTATAAAACATTAATATATGTATTTGTTTAATATAAAAACTTATCGTTGCTACCTACTTCTAAAACTTTAATGTCAAGATTTATTTTAAAATACATTAGAACTTATTCTATCTATAGTATTCATATAATTTTTCATTTACTGAATTATTTATTTTAAATATAATTGAAAGAAAAGTTGAGTTCGTCAGTTAAAAATAAAAGTTTTTTTATAACATAAATAATTTGAAAAATCTAATTATAAATAAATAAAAATACAATTTTAAATTATTCTTTAGAAACAAACTTTTTTTTCTTTTTTGAAAAAAAAAAAAAAAAAAAATTATTTGTTTAAACCATGCCACCTGCTCAGAGTAACATATTTTTAAAAACTTAACAATAGTAGAATGCTTGATGTGAAGTAACCTTTAAATTATTTTTTGTAAAACATTTTGACTATTAATGATCAAGTTCAAAGTTCAAAATTAGTCATTTTTACAAATTGTTGCCCATCTGAGATTGTTCACTGGGCGGTATAAATTGGTATATGGAATTCATTAGGACTAGTACAGACTAGGGTGATAAAAATATATAGCAAGATTTATGTCTTTAGAATTTTACCATGAAACCTGCTAATTTTTTTTCTCCAATATAAATAAATTATCATAAATTTTATGAAAACTAAAGCAGTTTTTAGAGACCTGACTTGACTTTAAAGAATTATGTGTATTAGTCTTACAGCCCTTACAAAATAGAAAATGAGTTACTTTAAAAAAAAAAAAAAGTTTTAATATTCTTAATGAAATACAGTTTTAGATGGTATAGTATAGTGTAGTTTGAATATTTGTTGACCTTGAAATTCAATCGGCAAGCACTAATCACTTCCATAAAAAAAGTGTTTTTTCTCTGGTATTGTTTTTGTTTTCTATGAAGTACCACAACTTTCATTAAATATTGTTTTTACTTTCGTGAATTGTGATTCAGCAACAGTTGACACAAAGTTAATATGCTGAGCTTAGCACTTTAATTTCAAAAGGGGGTATTTTTTTACGAAAATATTTTCACATTATGCTTCCTGAATCCAAATATCCTGAAAAGAATTTTTTAGAAACCTATAAATTAAAATTAGTTAACATACAAAAGGTTTCACTTATAATTTGAGCACACAATTTAAGATTTAGAAATACTATAGAAGTTGGATTTCCTGCAAAAGTCCCATACTTCGAATGTTTTTTTTTTTTTTAGTTAAAATTGAATGAAATAGTTAAAACTCCTTATTCTTTTTTTAAAAAACTTAAAAAAATACTCACAATTTGGTACAGAAAAGTACCCCTCTTCTCATAAAACACTTTTTCGAAATCCAGAAGTACAATACCGAAAAAAAACAACCCACCATTTGCAATCTCGCCCTCTCTTCCCAAAATAATCCCTGTTTATCCGTATTTTGGTGCCTTTTACTCAGAGAATGAATGAACTTGCCCAAGTGAGGAAAATGAATATTTTTTGTATTTTCTATTGTTATCCAACGAATATATTTGAGCAGTGCAATTATTTTTTATCTTTATGCTTTCAATTAATCAAAAATCGAGTTTAAAAACAAAGTAAAAGTCATGTGACCAAAAACGCATAAAAAACCTGTGATGTTCTTGTGCATAGATTTCGTCGAAAATCCGAGAAGAAAACTGGTCTGAAACAGGTTTTAGACTGGTTCATCATTTCATCTGTGCGTTGATGTCACACGGTAAAGTAGCTTTTTCCCGCCAAATCGCAAAGTGAAAAACTAAATATTTTTTTAACTATCTATTCGAGTTCAAATTTTTGAAAGATTGGTATTGTTTTTTATGATTTTTCTCTTACTTTTATTTCAAAATAAAACTAAAAAACGTGAAAGTACCTCATTGTGGTAATTCATTAGAAGTTTCATGTTGTGGAATAATTTTAACTTTTCCATTACTGGCAAAACTATTTAAAAAAATTTCATAACAGAGTGGCCACAGAACCTGGAAATCAGGGAAATGTCAGGGAGCTTTCTGATTCTGGAAAAAATATGGGAAATGCCTGGGAACTTTTTAAATGAAAATCAGAGAAATTGTCAGGCATGTTTTCCCGTTCTTCTGTATTTCGGCACCATTTACCTGAAGAATTGTTGTGGTAATTTTTACAAGTTTAATGTTACCGAATAATTAAAATTTTTCATTACTACTAAAGCTATTTTTTAAAAATTGGCATGTTATCTCTTTAGCATTCATGTTTTATTTTATCAGGGTGTCTACACATCTGGAAAAGTTGTGGAAATTTGTAAAAGTTTTCCGTAAAGTCAGGGAATTTTTTGGAAATCTATCGGAAAATTACTAGGGAACTATTTGTCTGAATTTTGTGTCCACCCTGATTTATTTAAGCTGGAATTTTTTGTAATAATTGCATTAAATATTCCAACAAGGTTCATCTTCTTTCCTCTCACTTCAATGCCATCACATTTCAATGGATTAATCTGCAGCCAATCAGAGTGTATTAAAACTGGCTCAAATCTATAGCGTAACCTCAAATGTCAAGTTAGATTGTTCCCTACCATAGTATAGACACATAAAAACTGTGAATGTTTAGTTATTCTCTACTTTGTAAATAATTTTAAAAGGTAAATGTTTTTTTTTTTTTTTTTTAAATTTTTTGTTTTTTTTTTAAATTTTTTGTTTTTTGTTTTTAAAAATTTAAATAATTATAATGGTAATGGAGAGAAACATATTTATGTAGTATGTGAAAAGACAAAAAGTTTCTAATTTTCTCTATTTGTATATCATGTAGACAAACATAACCTCAAAGAAAACAAGGAAAACAAGAAGAAAAGTGAAATAAAAGCTAAAGAGAAAACCAAAGAAGAGGAACATAACAAAGTGTTGGAGAAATTGAGTACAAGTGATTCTAGTCGTAATAAGAAATGTGACCCTAGTTCTTCTACTCAACAAGATTCTTTTATTTCTTGTAGATCAGCTAGTCAGTCTAGTTCTTCAAGTACTGAAACACCATTGAAATATCACAAGTCTACATCACTTGACAAATCATCGATTTGTCTTACATCTCCCAAACGTCCTCCTTCTAAACAATATGTAATTCCTCAAAGGCGACAACTTGTAGACTACCAGGGATCTAGTTCATCTTCTCCATCTCCAGGTAGGTCATCTAGTCATAACAAGTCTTCCACCTCACGTCGTCATACAGACACACACAAGTCATCGAAACGGCACACAACGCGGAACCGTAGTTCCTCTACTGGCTCACGATATTCGCGACCTTCTAAATCATCCATTCGCAGTTCTTCACGATCTCCTACTAGGTCAACCAGCAGTTACAAGTCTTCAAAATATGATACTTCATCCAAACGACACTCTTCTCCATATCGTAGATCCTCTTCTAATAAACAATATCCAAGTTCACATAGATTATCTCCTTCACGGTCTCCAAGTCCCGCTAGGTCATCTAGCCGTTACAAGTCTTATGAGAAATCATCCAAACTTTTTACTTCTGTTAGTCACAGGTCCCCTATGCGTGAACAATCTTTAAGCCCTCATAGATCTCCAAGTCACTATACTTCATCTTGTCATTCTAAAAGGTCATCTAACTGTCCCAAGTCACCATCTCCTGATAAAAGGTCCAAACGTTCCAAATCTCGAAGTAACAGGTCTCCTGTTCGACAAAGAAAGATTTCAACCGAGGATGATGATGATTATACTGAACTTTTAGTTGAAGAAATGAAAAAAAGGCAAATTTATAAGGGTAGTGATTCAAAGGTTGAGCCTCAGGTTGTTGAACAAAATAAAGCTGTGTTAATTGAAGAGAAGGAAATTCCAGAGAATAAGGAGCCTAAGGATCTTTCTCAAGATGAACAAAACTTGGTGGAAAAAGAATCAGAGATAGTAAATCAAAAGGTGTTGCAAGTCGAACCAACTGTTCCTCAGTCAAAAAATGTTAAGGAGGAGACCAAATCTGAGTTTAATGATAAGAAAGAATATTTTTCTAACATTTTTTATTGCCCAGTAAGTAATATGAAGTATTTTTCAAAATTCTTGTCTTTGAACGTTATTGCATTTAAAAGTTTAGGGGGGAGAAGTATTTCATGTAGAACGACTTATAACTTCAACTGCTAAATACTTAGAAATCAAATCTTTTCTAAAGAATTTTTTTAACTGCAAATTGATTTCTAACATTGGCAAGAGATATATAGAAATATCTATGTTCAGGGTGTCCACAGATCGGGAAAACCGGGAATATCGGGAAAAGTCAGGGAATTCGGCATTTCGGGAAATATCAGGGAATTGTCAGGGATTTTGTTAAAAAGTGTAAAGAAATCAGGGAATTTTCCGAAATTAAATTGAAACTTTTAATTAGGACGATTGAAGATAAACTGCTAACAAAAATAACAAAAACAATTTGCAAAAAAACTAGAAAAAGTAAAAGAAAAACGAAAAAAATTCGAACCGCAAGACCGTAACCTCTCGCATTAAAATTTCCTGACAAACACTGAACCTGCATAGGTTCAGACTTGCTCAAATCACCGATGAAATGATTAATGACTACCTCTCCTCCTCATTTTTCTGTAATATTATAGCCTGTACCAACGTTATTTACTTTGGTATGTGATGGCCATTTTTCTAAGCGTTACGGCGATGAAATTGCCGTTATTTTCGTGATTATGGCGGGTGCTATAGCCGTGAATTACGTTCTTCCATGATGCTCATTTCATTGGGGTGTTACGATGTTATTATCACTGACGCTATTTCAAGGATTGCACCTGTCAGACATGGTACAGTTTTGCTGAAACTCGGATTTCATCTCTTTGTTTTTGGCTGATATTTTGATCCATCTTTACTGCGATTCATAACATTACAATTTTATTGGGTTTACTTGTAAGACTTGCAAATTTAGAACCTGCTTTCGTTCAAACTTCCGATAGCTAAAAGTTTTCATTATTTTTGAGGATTTCCGTATTTTTTTATTTTCAATTATGGACAATTACGGTAGTGTCTTAACGGAAAAAACTCCAATTGATTTAATGTTTTTCTCCTGCTAACAAAGAATTCAAAACGAAACGCATACGTTCCGTCTTCCCCAAAAACCACCGATGGAATGAATATTTTTCTTTACTGTTGTAGCCTCTATCGGCATTATTTATGTTGGTATGTGATTGCCCACTTTGCTGAGCGTTACGGAGATGAAATGGCTGCTACTCCCACAATTACAGAGGGCGAAATCGCCGAGAATCCTGTTGTTGCGTGATGATAATTTTCGTCGGATATTACGCCGAAATAAGTCATTGGCGCTATTTCAGAAATTGGCATCTGTCATAGTGTCAGACATAGTACAGTTCAGCTGAAACGTTGTCGATTTTAGCTCCTTTTTTTTTTTTTTTTTTAAAACTTTTTTTATTGGGCATGCTTGCAAGTCTCGCAACAGCGGATCCTACATACGTTCAGACTTCCCCAAACCTCCGATGTCATGATCACTTTTACTGCTAATTGCCAACCTCTATTAGCATTTTTTTATGTTGGTGCCTGGTGATTATTTTCGCTGAACTTTACGATGACGTAAGGACTGCTATTGCGGATTTGCGCTATTACGGCGAATGCCATCGCCGAGATTTACGTTGTTGTGATGTTCATTTTTGGCGCGTATCACGTCCGCCTATATAATAGCTACTATTCCGAAGATTTGCGCCTCTGTAATTGTTGCTATCGCCGAAATTTACGTGGTTGGGATAGTAATTTTCGTAGAGTGTGACGTCGATATAATCGCCTCTATTGCAGAGATTTCCACCGATACATTGCGTGCTAATGCTGATATTTACGTTGGTGTGATTGTCAGTTTGCCGATTGTTGCTTTAATATGATTGCCGAAATTTGCGCCGGTATGGTGGCTCCCATCGCCAATTTTTACGTTAGAGTAGTGGTAATTTTCACTTAGGTTTAAATAGTTTCAAAGCAGCTATTGCCGAGATTTGCAACGCCGTTTTGGCGTCGTTCACCTAAGCTTCCATTGATGTGATAGTTGCTATTACATAGTGACTATCCTGCGGTAAAAGTTCCTGTATATAGTGTGTATGTGATGAACGGTTTCATGGTTTGATTTGGTGCAGAATGATTAAAATTGAGCAAGAAATGTGTCCCAATTGCCCAATTTCACTGTATATCCTTATTTTAAATTGTAATTTTAACTACTATTGTATGTGAAATCGTTTTTTTTTTTTTTTAGCTTGAAAAAAAAGTTTTACACTTTAATTATAGATATAAGTTTAAAAGTTAAAACAGTTTTCTTTATATAATTTTTTTAAATTGTCTTATGAAAATTTTTTTGTAAAAAATTTTGCTTGGGTACTGTATCTAAACAGCCTGCAGCTGAATTTAAACAAATGAAAAAAAAAAAAAAAAAAATTGCAAATTATGAAATTGAACAATTTTGACAGTGAAATTATACAAACTGAAAAGGAAATGAAAATAGTGTAACTCCACTAATCCAACCACATTCGAAGACAGTTTTTTTAAATTACACAAATTGATATTTAATTTTTTTTTACCAATTTTTATTTGATATATAAAATATAAAAATAAAAAATAAATTATATTACGAAAAGTTTTTAAATAGTTATGATTATTTAAATTTTTATTAAAATTGCAAGTATTAGAAAATAAAAATAGTTAATACAATACAATGTAGAATATTTGCTGAATGTTTCATCCACTTTGACATGATATATGGTTTGTCTTTATGTTTTAAATTTTACTTTGAAAATAGCTTATTAAATCTGAAATTTAATGCTAGAGTTCTCTTTTCTTGAGATTAGACTTTAAGTAATGAAAAAAGTGTGATTTTAAAGTATAATTGGGTATGCATGTACATGCATCATAATTTTTTTTATGATAAGTTGAAACGTTTTTTTACTTGAAAGTTTATTATATATAGTATATACATATTTTTGGCGATAACTTATAATCAGGGAAAAGATTGGGTGTTACAGGGAATTATCAGGGAAATGTCAGGGAATTTCAAAATAACTTTTCTGTGGACACCCTGATATTACTTATCTAGATATATCTACATAACTTTGTAATAAAATTTCAATCTTAATTTTATTTTTTTCTGAAGTACTATTATATTTACAACTTGCTTTCAATTTACATTTTCTAATGGATTTTTTATTTTGTTAGTTTCCCTTTTTCTATAAAATTAAACTAACCAGATCTTAAAAACTAAGAAATATATATTTCTAGAATAAGAAATTAAATAAATTGTAATTAATATATTTCTTTACACATGATTAAGAGAACTTGTGTTGATTAGAGCCAAATATACCTTGGACCTATATTATTTACAATGCACTCTGTAATTTATTTTATCCTTTAACTGCTGTGTGCAATTCAAGTTGTTTGATATGCTAAATTAATGAAATATTCTTTTACTATGTATTATTTACTTGAAGAGGGCTGGGACCATTATTCATTTTATGAGGTGAAAACACTGAAAATTCACTCAGGGTCTGTCAGACTACATACAGCATTTAAATGTCCCCCCATAATTACAGAATTAGTTAAGTAAAAATTTCCAATCACCATTACTAAAAAAAAAAAAAAAAAAAAAAAAAAAAAAAAAAAAAAAAAAAAAAAAAAAAAAATTAGCAGCAAGTTCCAATATCTAGTCCAAGGAACAGCTGTCTGAAGTATATTTGGCTCTAGGTACAACAACATATTTCTCTAGTTAATGCAGTAAGATGTTGTATAAAAAGTACGGTAAACATAAACATTTTACCATCAAATTTGAAGGCAGTAACAAATATGTGTAAAATATTTAATAAATTAAAAATTTCAAAGCTTCTAATTGATTGCTTTCTTCCTTTAGAGTTGCCAACTAAGTCTCAATAGTGAATCAACTTGGCAAAGTCATATAAACGGAAAAAAGCATGCAAAGGTTGTATAAATATATATTTGCAATTTTTAAAGTGATTTAACATGTTAGAAAGGATAATTTTTTTTCTTCTAAAATTATGTTGTGTAAATACTGTTTTTAAGTGAAACTATATTTTTGAAGTCCTCTTGTTTTTCTATTTCCAATCTAAAACAAGCATAGGAAAATCAAAAATTCTTTTTTTTCTTCTTAAAATATCAATTGAATTTCAAAGTAAATTTGATATTTATTTCATAATTTGGATATTTAGAGTAAATGAGTGCTAAATTTCATTCTAATATCAAAGTGTGCATTTATGTATTTTTAATATTTTAGAAACATTTATAAGGAAAATTTTCTGATGTGTTATTTGGCATTAAAGGCTCTTCCTGTCATTGCTCCTTTTATCCATAAGATATTTACAAATTTCTGATTATATCGTTATTTTAAAGTGATTTGTGGTGGTTGGATGTCAAAGCCATCAAGGAGATATATTATTACTGTTTCAAGTATTCTTAAAAGCTAAAATAAGTACCTATATATTTTAGTTTCTCTACCTATGATTATGAGTGTGATGTAAGGTAATGTTGCTGCAAATAACTTTTTGATGTAAACAATAGCATCATTTAACTTTTCAGACATATCTCCCTTTGATGTTGATATATATTTTATATATTATAGGTATTAAAACTGCAAACAGTACATGAAGTAGCAAAAGGTTCCATAGCCATACCTTCAAATCCAGCATTTGCATTACAGGTATTTTTTATAGAATAAAATGGTTTAAAATTTTATAAGCTTGGAATAAGTTCACAATAAAATAGTACAAGATATCAGTAAAAATAATGATTATTTCTTTAATACTCACCAAACAAAGTTATATAACAATGCTTATGTTAAAAATAAATGTCTTAGAAGTAATAATTTCTCAACATCTTGCTTATGAGGAAAATGTCTTAAATGAAAAGATTGAAGTCACCGATAGAAACAAGCTTGATGTTTTCACTGAAGATACAATAGAAAATTGTAATTATTTATGTTACTCGCAATGCACCTATTGCATTAACACAAATTTGTGAGAATAATTTGAAACTATTTTTTAAAACGGAAAAAAAAAATGTTATTGCTGCTACAGACTTTGCCAAAATCACAGATGCTATTCCAGCAGAATGTCTTTTGCAGGCTATTGTGACCTCTTTACTTAGTTCCATTTCAACACTCAACTTGACTTTTGAAGATGGACAATATTTCTTTAAATACTGTATATACCTAATCTGTAGTTCTTGGTATTGTTATTCCTACTCAGAGTTTGCCCAAATGCGTGAAATCTGCATGAACACTAATTGAAAATCAATTTCACCCCATAGCATTAACCTCATCCTTGAATTCATGTATCGGGCACATTATGGTTAAATTTAAAAAAATAATCCTCCATTTTATAAAATCAAAGATCGTCCTAGCCGTTTTTCGAAGGGCGGCGCTATCTCCCTGCCCTTTTTCTTTGAATATAGCATCCTTTTCTGAAAAATGCAAAAATTTCTTTTATTTTCTAATGGAATGCAATATACGGATTACCTCTCCAAATTCGCCAGTTATTCATGCACATTCATGTCAAACGTGCCTCGCACAGACCAGTGACTGAAATCATTGACAGACTGTTGATACCACATGTGCCATTAGTAGGTGGATTGTAGGGGGGCATCCCACAATTTTCAAATTAATATTGTATGTTCCTTAATTAAGTGCATTTTGCAGGCTTTTTACCATGCCGTCTTGCACAAAATAGCGAAACAAAGGTAACTCATGCGTGATTTGGTTGTTTTCAGATTATCTGGCGCCGTTAGCAACACGAGGGCTATAATGCGCCGAAACATTCGTCATTAGACAAGCCAACATACATTTACAAACACCCATGCCTAACACGGGACTCGAATCCGCAACCTTGACTCATGCGTGAATTCATGGACAATGTAGATTGATATTATGTTGTTTGCACGTTTAATCATGAATATTTTTTTTTGCCTCGGTAGGACTGGTTCAGAAATTTAGATCATTTCGATTATGTTTATCACAGGCGTTTTTTGGGAGATTTTCAGAATATCTTAAATTGTCAAGTTTTACTTTTTCATCATTTTCGAGGTGTCTCCTGCATTTGTCCGATAGTTTCACGGGACATCAATGTGGTGTCACCGAACAGCATAGTGTTAAGAGTTAGTTTAAGGTTTATAACCATCAAGTGTTTTTAGTAAGCATTTAATAAGCATATTGCTGCTCCGATATTCGAAATTGCCATCGTGCATCATTGTTATTGTTGTAGTTATTAGTTTTGTCAAGAAACTTAATTTGCTTTAGTTTAAAAAAATTTCAATTTAAAAAATACCCTTTGGATTTTAAAAATGCCCCTTGAAGTTTAGTGAGGGAGTGAAAATACCCTTTGGAAATATTTAACTGGCGAACACTGTTTCTACCCCATACTTGGGGCTGTAACTGCAACCCTCTGTAGCAGTAGCCCCAGAAAAACTGTATACTATGCGGAATGCTGTGTCTTGTCAAGACAAGTTAAACTGACAGGTACATTCGATACTCTATTTTGAAAGTCTGGGCTTGATTAGCGTACTACAAAATTCAAGTAAAATTTGCATCTAGAAGAACTTGAATGATATTGGGAAAACTGGTTCCATGTTACTTAGGAAAATTTGTATTTTGTTTTATATTCTGGTGTTGGATTAGTATTTTAATTTCAATTAGGTTAGAATATAAAATTGTTGCTAATTTTGAAGGGAGATATTTTAATGAATTATGCCAATCTTTACAAGGCAATTTTTTTTATGAATATCGCTTATTTTTAATGGTTAGTACCTTCATTTCTAATTGACGATTTCACATGTAGCCAATTTGCACTAACTTGATCTCTTGTGTACCGATCACAAAGAAAGTGAATTGTCTAGATAAATTGGCTTGGGGATGAAATTATCAACTTTTCATTTGTAGTGATTATAAATTTTTTAATTTTCTTGTAATGAAGTTGTATTTTATCATTCCAGGATGTTCCTCGTTTTGCAAATCGTAAGTAGTTATTTTTTTTATCATGTTCTAGTTCATTTATATTGAAAATTAAAAAAAAAAAAAAATGTTGTTGGATTTATTAGCTGAACTTAAAATAAAATTAATCATTTTTTCCATTAGGCTAGAATGTTTTATTCCTATGCAAAAAAATTATTTATGCTTTTCTCCAAGAATATCTTTATTTGTTTAATTCAGATACTAGCTTTAAAAATTGTCTCATCTTTGTAGGTGCATTTTTGCATCAAACTGTGTCTTTTTTCATTGACATCCATACAACAATGACTGCTAATTTAAAAGAAACATGGCTGATAAGTTTTTATTTTTGCTGGTGTATGTATAGTATATGTATCGTCTAGTTAAAAAACTGGCGATTTCCAAAAAATAAAACTTTTGTGGAAAGCTGGTTTTCTGCCTCACTTAGGGAAAAAGAGATAGGAACTAAAACTGTTTGGTTTTAGAGGCATTAAAGCAGTATGTTTTACACAATAACACAATATAAAGTGGCAGGGGCACGTGCAAAGAAGTGGTTATTCCATTTTTTCTTCTTTTTCTGGATCTAGCCACTTGTGCAACTTACTTTGGAGTTAGCCTGGTTTGTTACAAAGCAAAACTTAAATTTCCCTAATTTAATGCAAATACTGGCTTTTAGGATTGCAAGATAGAAAAAAATATTTTGTTCAACTAAATTTTATTACAATAAAAATAACATCTGAATTTAACATGCTATATGAGTTGCATTCAACTCGCACCTTTTGTGCCAAAGAGATTTCGCCAGTTAAATACAACTCATTTCACATTCCTTCGAATTTGTTCTCAATACCATTTTTCATCAAATACCATGTTATTCTAATGTAGTCACATTTTGTATGGCTTCAGAGACAAAAAACTGAACTTGGCCTGGATTTTTCTTCAAAAGGTAACTTTTTGTATGTTTGGGAACTGAGGCTTTATTGAACTTTATTGAAATAAACTTTATTTTTAGAAAAATGAAACATAAAATAAACAAATATTAGACTTGATGCTCCGTGAGTTACATACAGCTCACACCCAAAAGTCATAGAATTTTTTTTTTTTTTTTTTAAATTTCCACAAATTTTGATAATTTAACATAATTTTTTAAGCAAATAAAAAAAAATAAAAAATGTGGCACACGGACAATTTTTTTTTTTAATATTGTGGCAGTCAGCGTGTTAAGCAAACTATATTTGAACCTAGGACTTAAGGAAAGTGAGTAACCACAAACAACTTTTGAAATCCAGTGCACTTTAAAACCGACTTGTAAATCACCAAACTCATAATATTTAATTATATGACTTAAAAATTATTGAATTATTTAAAAATAATAATCTTAAAAGACTTTAAAAAAAAAAAAAAATAACCCTTTATAAATTTCACACTGTTGTGGAGACATCTTCCACAGTTTCACACATTTCGTCATGATGGTTCATCCATTCACCTTCTTTATCCACATTTTCTTCTCCATCCTCTCTGCTTCCTCTTTAGGCAGTTGATGCCAAGATATTTTAGTAAAAAATTAACCAGAGTTCATCCTAGAAATGAAAAAGGGCAGGGTGCTATTTTCCAAAAAAGGGCACTTCCTGTTTACGAGGGCACTTTTACGGCAAATTGCAGAAATACGCGTTTTCTGCCACAATTTCAATATTGTTATACTTTACTACCACGATAAATAATTTTTAATATTCTGGAGAAAAAAATTATAATGCAAAAATCCGTGAATCAAAAACTTGCTCAGAAACTTAAAAGATATCAAAATACTGATAAAATGCTTCAGCCCTAATTCTGCTGGAATGAGACTGAGAAAATTATTAAAATTAAAGTGCAATATACACAGTAAAATTTTCATCAAATAGTAATTTTTATAAAATTATCAATTTATAATACAGTAAAATTAAGATAAGAATGTTTTAGAATAATGAAAATGTGTTAAGATAAGAACTTTTCACTCTTTCAAAATTTTCTAAAGTTTGAATGAATCAACCTTAAACTTCATCTCTTAGGTTTGCTATTGTCAGATAGAGAATAGAGTTTCTCCAAATTTAACATTATCATTGTGAGATATCGCAAGGAGTATTCCGACTAAAGAACTTGGACTATGTTCTGAAATGTTTGCATTTTTTTATTTTCAAAATCGGATCAAATTTAGCGTCAAAACGGTGATTTTTTTGCTGTGTATGCCGCTATTATGTAAGCTATAATAGAAGTTTTATTTTTTTAAAAATCGGAAATATTCTGGGATTTTGGTTGCATTCCTGTTATGTTTAATTTTAAATATGAAACGGATGTTTAGAAATTAATTGGTAACAGGCAAATTACCAAAACCACCCCCTAAATTTAACAGGAGGACATCACGATTACGCGTGTCCAAACGGAAATATTCTTTTTAAATTCTTAGTGTAAACATTTGATAGTTATAAACCTTTAACTAAGTTATTCAAGTCTTTCAAATTCCTTTCTTCACTATTTTGAAGGAGGCATGGTAAAAATCCAGCGAAATACACTTAATCAAAACACGTATGAAATGCCCATTGAAGATTACTAATGAAATGTGCACTTCGGAAATTGTAAGGCGGCGCCCTACAATCCATCTGCTAATAAAGCACGTTATATGGACATCTACTCAATGGTTTCAGTCCCTGATATAAATACGTTGCACGTTTGAACATGAATGCGCATGCGCGACAGCCGATTTCAGTAGGGGTGTTCCTTTTTCATTTTTCAATATTTTTTCCTCATTTCTAAAAAAAAAAATTCTAGTCTAACTTTTTAGGCATCGGATTTAGAATAAGTAAAATAGTTTTCGAGAAAAACTATAATTTTTGTACCTAATACATGTAAAAAAAGGGTATTTCCAACATTTAAATTTGTAAAAAAAAGTTTATTTTATTCAATAATACATGCTTATTTTTGTCAAATAGGTATTAAGAATGACACAAAAAGAATTTCAAGTCATTTCATTTATATTTACTGAAGTTTTAGCATTTTGAGAAAGGTATTAATTTCAAAAATCACGAACTGAGAAAAATGTGTTCGAAACATCAAAGGAGCTATTGCAGCAATGCTAAATTCTTCATAAAAATACAGTTTTTCTGCAATTGCAGTTATCAGATCAGCTCAACAACTTTCCGGAATAAGAAGGTTTAAAAATTTATAAAAACGCAAAAGTTAGAAAATTTATATTATTTTTTGTGTGAAAACCAGGGGTACCAAGTCCCCTTAACTGCTCCTATAGCTTTGTTTTATGTGCATTTGAATAACATTTAATTGTATGAAACTCGTGTATTGAGAAATTTGCACTCCCCCGCCCCATGAAAAAACCATGCCATTGTTAATATGAGCCCACTCACTTTTACTACTCACGAGCCGCCACTGTTTGCAGTTTTAATATACAATACTACAGAAATTTATGCTTGTATTAAAAAAATGCAGAGAATGGAGGGCATTATTGTCAATATTTGCATTGAAGTTATGGTTATTTTCAGTGACGGTATACGTTATTGTAATAGAAGGTATCTGACCTCGTTTTGTTAGTGTTAGCTCCAACTTTGATTTCAACTTCTTTTTCTTCTTTTTTTTAAAATTTCGATCATTCCCGAGATTGATGAAAATCTGCATTACAATTATATGTCTGCAAATCAGATAACCGCTGAACCTGGATATGTTCAGACTTCCCCCAAACCTCCCATTTAATGACTCCTTTTGCTGCTGATAGCCTCTATTGATATTCTTTATGTTGGTGTGTGGATGTCAGTTTTGGCTGAACTTTACATCCATATTATGCCTGCTATTTCTAAGATTTGCGTTAGTGAGATGGTCATTTTTGCCAAGTGTTTCCCTTATATTGCTGTCCTAAGTAGAAATACAGTAACTCCATCTGAGGTGATTTGTTTGAAAATGGGATTTTGTTTCGTTTTTTTGGGCCACTTATTTACAGGGATGAGAATTTTCCTCCTTTTGTAGGATTTCCTCCTTTTTTTTTTTTTTATTTATGTAACATTTTCCTTCTCTTTGTCCCTGTTTCAAGGATCCGCATTTTTCTGATCTGAACCAGTTTTTTCTTCAAAAAGTATACGTTTCCTCATGTTTAAACAAATTAATTTCTTTCTTAGCTCTCCTTTCCTCACAGATTACTTCACAAGCTCCTAATATTTTAAATGTAATTATTATATAATAGGGGAAGTTTCATTGTATCTTTAAAATTATTGAATCAGACTTCCTGCATACTTTTTTGCTGAATTTTTGTGTATTCCTTCCGCCAACTTTTTTGATGAAATTTTTGGATATCGTCTCTTCTCCTTGCTTTTTTAACAAATTTTGGTATTTCCACCTTTTGGCCTTCTGATCACTCTCAACCCTGAATACAGTACATTAGATTTTGATTGAAACAACAATATAATAATTTTTTATATAATGTCTTTTGTTTTTCATCTATTATATACTTTAACAGGCAGACTCTCTGGAAATTTTTTATAATGATATTTGTGTATGCAGGAAGGACATATTTTTGAGCTCTGGAAATAAATGCATTGAAAAATTGTGTACAAAATTCTATTTGCAACTTGCGCAGCCAACAGACATGGCTAGATATCAAATTAGGTCTCATCTATATTTGAGTCACACCAATTTGAACTAGGTTAAGTCTATATGATTTAGAAATGATTTGAGAAACAGGACTGTTTTGTTATCTGTTTGGTATATTGTATTTGTAAAGATTTGATTATCTCCTAAAAAAATACCTTTAACGGGCATTAATCGATTTTAAATTGTTTTTTTAGATGTATTCACTTTATAGCTCCGAGTGCCTCATATATGAATAAACATAACATAAGAATACTTAAGGAGGTTTAAAAAATTTATCTGGATTTTTGTGTAGAAGTGCATGTGACTTCCTGACTCTGTGAGGTGTCTTCCATTGTAACTGCAAAATTGAGAAAAATGTATACTTGACTTATAATTGGAGCAGCTGATTTTAATGATGTTAAGCATGTGTTAAAGTATCCTGTTTGTGGCAAGGTCTGTTGTGATCCAACTTTTTTGTTTTTAAATAAACTGCTATTTTATATTTATAACCTTTTTTTAAAGCTCCTGCTGGTTTAAAACATTTTCGAATCAGAGATGTACCCAGGCTACAGCCAGCTATCGATAATTGTACAAAGTGTCCCATTTTAGGTAAATCCCTATTTTGTATTCACACGTTATTTTTGTAGTTTTTGCATGTTTTATTGAGACAAATTGTCAAGAATTTATGTTTGCTTTAAAAAAATGTGCATAATATTCATTTGTGATTCGAGATTTCATTGTTAAATATTTTATTACTTAAATGAAAACATCTATTTTTTTTTAATGCAATTTTTGTGTGTAAAGAATCATTTGTAACCATTTTTTGAAAGTGTTCACTTACACATTTTTTAACATCTATATACTTTTTTGATTTAGTTCATTAGTTTTATGCAAAACACATGTTTTTTAACATTATTTGTCTTGTGAATTCACTTATTATTAGCAATTTGTTACAACCAATATTACTTCTTAAGTCTATTAACTCAATAGAGTTTTAATTGTTAATTTAATATTCTGCCAACTTATATATATGTGCATATTTTGTTCTCTTTTACTCCATATTTGTGATAACTCGATAAATCATATGGATTTTTTTTAAGAAACCTATTTGCAACTACCAAAATAAAAAATGACCCTAAATGCAGTTGTCTTTTCCATTTTTAACTAATTAACAGCTTATTTTTTAAATTTAAGATTATACCATTAATTTTAAAGTTACTTTCCACAGGTTTTTTTCCGTAAAAGTTTCAGTACCAAGACAGACAGCGACTATCATAAAAAAAACCTGAATGATTTTGACTGTCATTGTCTTACAATTGATGTCGACTGAAATGGGGGAATCTGGATTGTTTAAATGTCTTTAGTAAACGTTAGGTCAAGTCACATTGGGACAAAATATTTCTTTCTTTTTTAAACTTTTATTTACTTAATAATGAAAATCATTAGTTTTCAGTTGTTTGAAGAAGAAAAATCAAATATCAATTGTAATTTTATTATAGCAAAAAAAAAAAATTCACAATTTTTTCCAGCTTTCAGAAATGGTTAGTATTATTAAATTGATAATAAATAAATATATATATGTTGGCGTATTCTGTATAATGTGACGGAAAGCTTCAACTTAAATCATAACGTTAGTCTCTAAAAATAAATGACAATCGCTGCTATAAACCATAAGAAAGTAACTCTTAAGTGGATTACCATACTGCATATTAAAGAACTCTGAATAAAAGATTTCATTTGATAATTGATAATAAACATGCTCCATTTTTTAGTGAAATTGGATAAATATCCTAACAAGAAGAACACAAAATATATTAAATGCATAGGATGAAGTCAAATTTAAAAACATTTGAGGGAAGGAAATGGATGCCTACCATTTTCAGTTTCAACAAACTTTTTCCATACAGAGATTCTCAAAATATGCTGTTACCAAAATTTTGGGTTGAATTGAAAAAGTATGTTTGTGTCCCAGACTTCCAATTCTAGCATAAATTTTATATTTCATTGCCACAAAGGGGTAATTTTAAAATTTTCTTTTTCCCTAGGTTTGGATTTTCTTAATGAAATACGTGCTGAAAAAGAGGTGCACTATTATTGTGAAATGTGTGACGCTCCTTGTTCAGCTCATTCAATTATGCCTCATTTAACTGGACATAAGCATCAACTTTGTTTTTTGGTAAGTTTTAAATGAATAAAAAACTTACTGCAATGAGCTTGATTCGGAGAGTTCAAGAACAATGTATTTATGAGGGTTTTTTCTATTGATTCTTAATTGCTTAAACTCAAGTGATACAATTGATTGATGATAATAAAATTCAGATAATTGTTTCCAAATTGTAATCTGTGTTTTAATTTGTGTCATTATATTTAATGTGAAACAATTCTATTGAATGTTATTGAAATAATGAAATAAGTCATTTACATGTTATATTTCTTCCAATTATAAACATGTGTCCATTATAATCAATGAAAAAGGTGTATGCTAAAAATTTATGGTTTTGACTTGCATTGTGTTTTTAAACGATGTATCCAAACATCTAAACTATCATCAAATGAGTTTACAAAATAACTATAAATTATGTATGTATGAATTATGTGTTATGTATGTATATATATTTTTTTGCTTAAAAAAAACGCGAATATTTTTTTAAATTTCTTAATTCAATTGCCAATAATCTGTATGCATTACAGGTTTTGTACTTAAAGTCCAGACTTTTACCAATCAAATCACATCTTTATAAGAAATGAGATTTTCCCTTTTTTTAGTTTTAAGCAAGGGTTGGGCATCGTTTAAACCA
Source organism: Linyphia triangularis (assembly GCA_963978545.1). NCBI lineage: Eukaryota > Metazoa > Arthropoda > Arachnida > Araneae > Linyphiidae > Linyphia > Linyphia triangularis. The sequence continues at coordinate 61,295,134 of OZ021726.1, forward strand.
ATTGGTTAAAACCTCAGTTTAAACCAACTGTTTTTTTTCTCAAAAAAAACTATTTTTTTTTTAAAGAATAATTTAAAATTGTATTGTTATTTATTTATTTATAATTAGACTTTTCAAATTATTTGATGTTGTAAATAACTTCTACTTTAACCAAAAGTTTTCCATTCCAAAAATATCTTTTTCAAAAGTAAGCATTATACTGTATACATTGAAATTAAAAAATAGTATCTCTAATTAAAATATTAAAATTGAATATAATTTGAACGTCCATATAAGTAGCAACAATTGTTTATTTACTTAGTTTAAATTATTTTCAGAAAAAATATCAATTGTTATAATTATTCGATCTAATGTCAAATTTTATTTATAAATATGTATGCATGTAATTAAAAAAAAACAACCCTGTTTTTTTCCAACCCTGGTTTTAAGAATCTTGGGTTAGCTAAAAAATTTTATATAACAATAAGCAGGTAGCCCCCCAAAAAACCTGCTGAATAAAACTGTCAATCCAAACAATGTTATGAAATTGAGTGAATGCTTGCTGCTAAGCAGTCTTGTTTAACTTTTTGGGGAGAGGGGGGGGGTGAGGTACTTTGCATAGAATTAACTTATTTAGTATTATTATGAAGAATTAAGTAATTGGTATTAGGCAGGTTAGTTGGTTGGTTGTATTCAGATTATCTGGCGCCGTCAGCAACACGAGGGCTATAATGCGCCGAAACATTTCGTCATTTAACAAACCAACATACATTTACAAACACCCATGCCTACACGGGACTCGAACCCGCAACCTCGCGGTCTAGAAGCCAGCACGCTAACCACTATACCGTTTGGTCGGCATTAGGCAGGTTAGAGATTTAAAGAAAAAATCTTATTTCATCAGTTGTTAAAACTAGCTCAACTGGTTTTATTTAGAAAAACTTTCAGTGATGAACTTAATTCTATGAAATCATTAAAAACTTCCTTATTTATATTTTAATTTTTGGGAAAGAAGTTAACAATTAATTATTTGTTACCTGATCACTGATAACAAAAAAAAAAGTGCCTTGTTTGAAAATGAAGTCATGCTTCTTAATTTATTTTTTGAGTAATTCATTCAAATTATTTAATGTAAATTTAGAATAGTGTATTGGTTTCTAATTTTAAAAAAAGTAAGCTCTATTTGCTGGTCTTAATTTGTTTGAAGCCATTTATTTTTTAGTATAAGAGTAATTTTTAGTTTTTTAAAAAATTCAAATTTTAAAATTTTCAATTATTTTACATCAATCTGGTTCTTTTTTTTTCTCAAAGAGAAAAGAAATAGTTTATCTATTTTGTTCTTTAGAAAAAAATAGATCTGGAATGTTATGAAAAGAATAAATCACTTTCCAAGAAACAATTTGATCTTCGACTATCTGCGATCCTTTATGACCATCAATGCAGATTTGGAAGGGGGGAGATCAAGGTTTTTGAAGAGCGGGAAGACCTACGAGCAAGTAAGGATAATTTTTTATGAAAAGTTCTTAATTATTTTAATTAAAAAGCTTTGTCTAACAGAGTGGTCACAGAACCTGGAAATCAGGGAAATGTCAAGGAGCTTTCTGATTCTAGAAAAATTCAGAGAAATGTCGAGGAATTTAAAAAATTTGTACGATAAACAGGGAAATTTTCTTTTTCTTGTTCGCTTACTTAACGTGCATTTATCTTAGAGTTAAGAAGAAGTCAAAAAACAAACTTTATGAATGAAAAACTGACTTTAATGCATATGATGATATTTACAGATGATGCTCACAAGCTGAGCAGGCTGTCACTACAGCGATAAGAAAGAGAAAATGCATACAAACACTTGCGTATATATATTATTCCCCACATAAACAGTTGCAGTTACACAGATATAAATTGGCATATAATAAACAAGTTAGATATAAAAATATAATCTGTACTTGTTGCTGCTTCTCCATCTATAAACAACTCAACCCAGTCCAATGTGAACAAACTCAATTTTTACGTTTGGCCAAATGAACCAGTCTGATAAGGCTGGTGGATGAAATACCTACTACCCACAAACACAATAGGTATCACTTACAATGTAAATTGATAAACTTATTTGTCCTTTATGTTTGTATTTTCCAACAGTTCTGAAGGTATGTTTCCTAGTTCATTCGTGTTTTGGTACAGGGCTGCCACAGGCGACTAAAAAGGCTACTAAAGCGACTATTTTAGTGGCCAGGCGACTATGGCGACTATTTCAATGAAAAAAGGGCCTAAAGCGACTATTTTTAACAAAACCTTCAACTATTTTTTGACTGAGGCGACTATTTTTTAAGAATTTGGATACTGTCCGATGGTAGCACGAAAAAAAATCGGCACTAAGGTACTAACATTTTTCTCAAAACTGTGATTTTTTTTAAGGTAGGAGAGAGCAAATACTACCGATATAGTTCTTCATATTCGCGGGTACAGTGGTCATTTTGCTAGTTCGACCCGAGATGGTTGTTTTTGACGGCAACAGCGATCATTTTCACCTGCCTGTTGTTCAAATGTTTTATCTTTCGCCGTGCAAGGCGCAAGAATATCATACACTGTTATATTCTGAAATATCAAATTATTTCGCTTTATTTACTCTACTTAACAAAAATGAATTTGTGGTGAGCGCCCGGAAGAAAATGCTATCAGTATGGACAGAATTGATGTTATATAGACGTTATGTCCGAGATTACTGACGATTTCGCCGTGTAGGTTAATCAATGCAGAATGATTAGAATTTCCATGTTGTAGCTAAATTTATAAATAATAAAATAATTTAAATTTTGAGACAATTTAATTACTTTGAATGTAGCTTAAACAGGGTGGCGACAGAATCGGGAATTCAGGCAAATGTCAAGGTATTTCGTAAAATTACTCTTTTGTCAAGGAATTTTGAAATTTTTGAGTTTCCCTTCTCGCATTTCCCGTGCTGGTGCGGACATCTATCCCGGCTCGCGTCACAAGAAGTGGATGCCGTGTCATCGGTACTTTGAATAATACAGGTTTCTTCATGTGTTTTTTCGTAAAAGTCTCTCAATATCTGGCTAGTTGGCCGATTTGGGAGTACGAAGTTTTCGACCTTTTCCTACTCTCAGCAGCTGAGCCAAACTGGCCAAACCCTTGTCCTCGGCCCACAATCGCATGTTCATGTTCCGTGTTTTTTTTTTTTTTTTTACTTTCTGAAATCACTGTTATTCTTGGATCAATTATTTACACATTATTTCTGTTAGATTTTTGGTTATCTTATAGCTTCGCAACCGCCGCCGCAATATTGCTAAAAAAAATCCTCAAACTTAAATCTGACTGCATCCTTTACAGACATGATTGCTTTTCTTCTTGACTTGTGTTTTTTGACAATAGAATATATTAGAACCCTGAATTCCTTAATATTTCAAATTGATTCCATCATATTTTTTTATTTTTATTGACCCTTTACAGCACTGTTAAAGATGTGCAACAAATCTATGGGCATTAATAAGCAAAAAGGGTTAGATCCTGTACTTGATTATTATTATTATTATTTTTTTACTTTAATTTTGACATTTTACTAAACATAATTAACTGAAAGTGATATGTGTTTTTGATTTATATGTTTAATATAAATCAAACAGAGAATTGAAACATCCTCCTCCCTCTCCAAAACATAAAAAATTTGAATGCGCTACTGCATACATTCAGGCAAAGAGTCATGGAATTTTTAAAAAAGTCCATGCATCTTTTTCACACTGCCGAATGCTATGCTTGTCATGTTTCATGAAAACGATTTTTTGCCTCATTTAATATATACTTTAGTGGTTTAAGAAAATATTTTTGTTGCACAAAATTTTATTTCCATATATTTATGAGTAATTAATTTTTATAAGAAGCTGTTAATTTCAAGCCTTTCTTCTTCAAAATCCGAAAGACATAATTTTTTATGAAATATTATACCTAGAGAAATTTGTGACTGAATAGCAAAATGCTGATTATTTAAGTTTCATGCTCATGCATGCCCAAGTTTAGTAAATATGTAGGACACTGTTTAAAATTTATGTTATGAACAGGATACAGCCTATGACATATATTAAAGAAAACATGATTTATTTGTTTTATTTTTTTAATTAAAAGAAAAGTATTGTGCTAGTTTCTTTTCCTTGAAGTTAGCAAGTATGGGTGTAGTTTGTAATTTTTTTTATTTGAATTTTTTTTTTTATTAATGTTTTCCTTTTTTTTTTCCATGCTCTAAAGATGCTTGTTTTGATTTTTAACAGAAATTCATATTTTGGTGCAATTATCATACCTGCCAACTTGTACGAATCATCCGTACAATGTACGAACAGCTAAAAAAATCGTACGGATTTCACGGTACTTTTCGTTTTTTTCCTAAAACCGTTTTTTTTTTTTTTTTTTTTTTTTTTAATAAATATTTTTTTAAGTCACCAACGAAACCGAAACGATTTTCCAAAGCTGCCGCTTCCGTCAAAATATTTATTCACACTCCAAGATTGCGCATATGTTCAGTACTAAAGCGCGTTGGCGAGGATGCATTGTTTTCTTTTCTGTTGCCGACTAGATTTGGCAAACCAAACCACTGCTTCGATTTTTCGGGCTTTACAGATTAATAAAGAAGCAGAAAACCGAAAGTGCTTTAGTTTTTTAATTCTACCTTCTTTTGGACTGGACTCCAAAACGTAAATAATAGTACTGGACTTGCGCGTAAATAATAGCACTAAACACGGCGCCGGGGATGCACTGTTTTCATTTGTGTTGCCAACGGGACCTGGCGAACCAAACAACTATTGCTTTGCCTCAGACTTAAGGGATTAACAAAGAATCTGAAAACCAAAAATGCTTTAGATTTTGGTTCTTCCTTCTGTTTGGACCGTACAATAATGTTGCGCGTATATAATAAAAGTACTTAAGCGCGGCGCCGAAAATTCATTGTTTTCATCTGTGTTGCCGACGGGATTTGGCGAACCAAGCAACTGTTTCGTTGTCTCGAACTTTAGAGATAATAAAGTAGAAAACTGAAAGTGCTTTAGTTTTTTTTTATTCTTTCTTCTTTTGGACCGTACTCTAACGCTGCGCACTAAATCGCGACACCGCCGTTTTCAATTGTTTTGGCGGCACTCACCGAACGACTGTTTCGTTTTCTCGGACTTTAGAGATTAAAGCACTTTCGGTTTTCATCTTTGTTAGTCTTAATTATTTATTTTAAAATATCCAAGTTAAACAATCCTGGTGTAAAATTCCAGAAAATATCAAGTTTTTTTGGAGTTTACTTCAAACCAAGCGGTTTACTTCTAATCATCAGAAATTCAAACAAAGAAACAAATTTTGCATTCTGCTCTATCTATGCATCTGATATTAAGATTTCTCATGGAGGATTTACTGATGTCGAAGTTCATATCAATTCTAAAAAGCACAGTGACAACATCAAATGTAATAATACGAATTCGAAAGCCTGCATAATTGATATTTGTGCGTGTGATTAAACACTTTGAATACCACCAACTCATTGTATGTTTCACTAGAGTTTTTGTGTCATAAAGCATGTTTTATTTAGGTGTAATGTAGACTAAATCTTAAACCTCATCAGAGATTTCATCGTAAAGTTTAAATTTGATTTATTTTTAAATCCAAGTTAGTTTTTTTATTTTATAATTTCCATTTTGTGCTAAAATGTAACAATTTGTTATATTTGAGAGCAATTTAATACTATGCAATTTTTTTTAATTTTTTTTTTTTTTTTTTGCATTTGTAATAGAATTTTTATTATTTCTATATTAAATTCATAAATATTGTCGCTATTTGACTTTCCATGAGTCATGACTTATGACTTATGACTTGTGAATGGGGGTGACTCAATCGAGTACCAGCAGAAATAGATCGAGGGAGCTAGTAAAATTCCATGAGTCATAGGAATGCAAATATTTGTTCCGTAAAAATTGTACTAATTTGAAAATGCCAATGTTGGCAGGTATGAATTATACTTTGATAAGTAAATGTAATTGTAAATAGTCAAATTTATATATTTTTTTTAACCTTTAAAGCAAGAGGAAAGTCTTTACCGACTTAAAAAAACAATCGTTATGAAAAGTGAGGCTACTATTTTCAACGTCTGAGACTACTATTTTCAATGTTTGAGACTACTATTTTGGCTACTATTTTTAACATCTGAAGCTACTAAAGCAACTATTTTCAAAGCTTACAGTCAGTGGCAGCCCTGTGGTACCATTTTTCCTGAAAATTGTGATAGTAATCACTAGAAGTTTAATTTTACGGAATAATTTTTTCTTTTATTTACCGCCAAAACTATTTTTTTAAAAATTATGTTATGGGGGTGTCCCTGTAACTAAAAGGTCGCTTTTACACACACTTCTATTGATGCATTGGATTACTACTAAACTAACTTTCTGCCATCAAATTGATTTCAAACGTTGAAACTTAGCAGATACACTTGTTGTCGATGACAATACTTTCTATCAAATTTTGGGCTGTTGCTAAAAGGTCGCCTTTACACACATTTCTATTGCCTTACATCAAAGTTATCAGTTTTAACTTGTATTTTATTCCCCAGATTAAAACTAATGTGTTCAATTTGGCGATATTTAATGACTGAAACCTCCATGGCAAAGTCTTCAGATTGCTAATGAACCAGCTTGCCGTTATTCAATCGAACTGCATCTTAACAGATAGACTCGTTGTGGATGACAATATATTCAATCAAGTTTTGGGGTTAAATAAAGTCGGCAAATAGCTTGAAATTGATGTTTTCTTTGTAATGGACATACACTATGAAAACTTCATCTGAGCTGAATAAGTTGCAATTGTACATAAAATGGCAATACATATAAAGGATTTATATTAAAAACTTTGTTTTTATGGTTTATATTATTATTTAAGATGAAAAATTTAACATTTGCCTCTTAGCAATGCATATGTATCCATAGAAATTCAGGTTTTTATTTCAAGCATTTAACAGAGTGCTTTTTAGAAGTGAAAATAAAGCAGGGTGCTATTCTCTAAAAAGCATACCCCCATTTATGAGGGTACTTTTATAGTTAATTGCCAAAATTTGTAACTTATTTTCTGTCATATTTCTTGTATGGATATTTTTAAATTATTGATTTTTCAAAAAAATAATATTGCTCAAAAGGGCACGAATTATTGCTCAGAAAACTGAAAAGTCAAAGATATCAGAATACTGAAACATCCATATGTCTTGTCACAGTCCTACTTCTGCTGCAATAAGATTGAAAAAATTATTTGAAATAAATAATAATAATAATTAAAAAAAAAAAAAAAAAAAAAAAAAAACATTTGCATTTAGTAAAATGTTTGTAAAATATTAATTTGTATAAAAATAACAATGTCTAGTACTGTAAAAAAGATAAGAATATTTTAAATATTTCCCAACTTACACCCTTGCAAAATTTTCTAAAGCTTGATTGAATCATCTTTTAACTTCTCTTATTAGACTTTTCTATTGCCAGACTTCTAATTTACATGTATTCATTGTTGGTTACTAAAGTATACCAGATTCACAACATTAGAAGGAAATAACTTGGTCTATGTTCTAAAATTACTAGAAGTTTTACATTTTAATAGTGGAAATTAACTAGAATTTTGATTGCAATTCCTGTGATATTTAATTTCAGATAAAAAACGGACATCTAGAAATTGAGCAACAGGTAAATTGCCAATACATTTATCTAAATTTACTAAGAGGATATCACAATTACACATGTCTGAACTAAAATATTCTTTTTAAATGCTGAGTAAAAACATTTGGTTACACATTTTTAATTACCTCAACCTTTTACAAATCCATTATTTTGAACAAGAAAGCATGGTAAAAATCTGGCAAAATATGACATTTAATCAAATTGACCACCTGAAAAAACTTTGAAGTTTCGAGGCAGCCTTTTACAATTCATCTACTGGTTATGCATGTGTTATCAGCAGCTATTCAGTAATTACTGGTTTGTGTGTGGCACATTTGAATACAGAATGCGCATGCGGGAGAGTCGATTTCAATAGGCATGATACGCATATTACATACTGTTAGAAAAAAATGAATTTTTTTTTAGTTTTTGTGGGATGACATTTTTTTTTCAGAAAAAGGCAGGAATAACACTACTCAACAGGATGGAGCAAATATATTTTCCAAATTCTGTTTGGTATTGGTTGAAAAGGTTTTATTTTGGTCTCAATATTTCAGATATAAAACTTTATCAAAATCAATCAGTATCGTAAAATGACCCATGCTCTCCCAAATTTGTTAGTGGTTTTTATGAAATAATTATTACGAAAATTTCGAAATAAATTATAATTTTGGCAGTATATTCATTTGGTGCTTATAAACTGTTTAAAGATAAGAAACTTCATTTCTCTTTTTGCTCCATTACTCTTTCTGGATTTTCATTCAATATATGTTGGCTTTTTGGGAAGCAAAATAAAAATGCTGAAAAAATCGCAACTAGGTTTATGCAAGTTAACAGGGTTCCCACAGTCATTGAAAGTCTTTCGAAAGTCGTCAAGGAACGAATTCTTTAAATTATTACAAAATATTGAGTTATATAACCAGTTAGACATAATTTTTTTTTTATTTTTTTTTTTTATTTTTTTTTATAGCACTAACACATGGAATGCTTTCAAAACCTGGTCCAAGTTGGGGGTAAGTATTGATTCAAATTTAACTACTTTAATTCATCAAAATTTGAAGTTTAGCTTGAAAAATTCATTTGCTTCAAACGGTCATAAAATAATTGATAAGAAACTTTTTATAAGGGAAAATTTTCAGACATAACAACAATTGAACAAAAATTTGGTGCTGACCAAGGTGACAGATTTAAATAAAAATCCCTTATATAAGAGTTATCCAATTTTCTAGGCTTCCTGTCATTACCGAAAATTTAATGATTAAAATTAGACCTAAACTTTGTATGTATGTTAATTTTTAAGTGGTTTTTATATTTTAACATAGTAATGACTGATAGGACATACAGATGTTTTCAGGTTTTTTAATTGCCACTTGTTATGAATGAGTATTTTTAAGCAGATGCCAAAATTAGTGAAATAAAATGATAGTTTGATGATCCAAGTTTCCTTTCTTATTTTGGTTAATTTAGATGCTTATTACAATGATTGAGTTGATTTAAAATGAGCTAGTAATTGTTATATAATATATTTTTAACTTTTTACCAGGTGCAGTCAAACCTCTTAATGCGAAATCGCTAAACACAAGATTCTGTTTAACTTGAAATGACTTAACATTAATTTATTCGTTTAACACGATATTGCATTTATGCAATAGTAGAACACGTTTTTTTCTCGTCATGAGCGGGATTTCACGTTATAACGTAAAATCCCGCTCATGACGAGAAAAAAACGTGTTCTACAAAACACTTTTATTTTGATAATTTTAATTATTTAAGATGAAATTTAAAGTTTTTGCAAAAACATTCCTCAAATTGAAGCCCTATGAAACAGGAAAAATGTTTTGAGTGATAGAAGTTCATGGAAATCACTGTGAAAGAATTGATTTTGGCTAGAATTTAGATGGCACCTTCCGTAAACTGGTTTGTTATGTTACGTATCTCTCCTGCATCCAACAGTAAGTTCAAAAACTAAACTCAGTCTCACATTTGCATGTTGAATCTTGTCAATTTGAGTTGGAAGCAGCAGTCATTGTCGTTAGCAGCAAAGAAAAAAATTTGAAATGAAATTGATCATAAATTGTTATTAAAAAAAAAATTGCGGCAAGTATGGAATCGCCAACATTACTCTATCAACGATTTAAAAAGGATGCGGACTGGAAAAAATAATGACAGGAATTTAAAACAGCAGTATGAACTACACATGTACCTAGTAGTTTAAATCTGCCTTAATGAGACGAAAAAGTTTTAGGCAGTTAACACGAACATTATCGACTGCCCCATCGACTTCATGTTAACAAGATTTGACTGTAGTTACTCTAAACGTATTACGATATAATTTTTTAAATTGTTATGATTTCTACGAATTACGGATGCATAATTTATTATTATTAGTTTATTAACATATCATTTGATGTTAAATATTTTAAAGAAATTAAAGTTGAAGAAGTTGTATATGTTTTTGTTTGTAACTATTTTTTAGCAATTTTTTTTATTTTCAGGAATGTTTCTCCAATTAAGAAAGAGGTAATTATGTTAAATGTTCATTAAATAAATTATTAGTGGCTTTTACTTTGCTAACATTTTACATTACTCTATCTAAAATATAAATTTTTATTTATTCAAACTTTCAGGGATGGCACGCCTGCACCAAACTGCGTCAATTTAAAATTCTGATGCTAACTGATACAAAACAGCTTTTTTTACAATTTTTGTGCCAAAATCTGCACCATTTTTAAAAAAAAATTTAGTGTTTGTGTCTGTTGGCCAAAAACCGCCAGCATTTCTGTGGCGATACATTGGCAGTTGATTCGTCATTGTCTCTGTACAATGTATTACCTATTTTCAGGGATGTGATTCTTCTGTCGATCGGCGATTTTTATTTTTCCGCTTTTTTTACAAATTTTAAAGAAGATCCCCTTTTTTCTGCTATTTTTATCATAGGTAGAGTAGTTTTCTTCTTTGAGATAATGGTAAAATTCCTTGATTTTCTGGTTTTTGGACCGAAATTTTGATTATGAATGAGCTGATCACAATGGTTCATTCTTCTTTTAATGTTTTAGCCTCATTATTTATGCTGTTATAAAGGAAATTTTACTTAGAATTGAACCTATGTAATGGTCGCTATTGACGAGATTTGCGTCTCTATGGCTATCGCTATTGCCGTGATTTACATTGTTGTGTGGTGATAATTTTCGTCGAGTGTTGCGGGTATATAATAGAAGATTTGCATTCGGTAAGGAGATAACATTTGGTGCTTGGCAGGTCTTACACTGTTGTTAATATCCAATTTTACCTTGCTTACAAGTCTAATCTCGAAACCTGCATACGTTTAGATTTCCCCAAGCCTCCCATGCAATGACTGCTCTAATATTACAGCCTCTATCGCCGTTATTTGCATTGATAAGTGAGGGCCGTTTAGTTAAATGTCATGCTGATGTTATGGCAGTTATTTTCGAAATTTGTGGTATTATGGAGAGCACCATCGCCGAGATTTATGTTGTGTGATCGTCATTTTGTCGGTTTTTATACCGATGTAGTAGTCGCTATTGCCGAAATTTGCACTTGTATATTAGACGTTTACACTGATTTTTGCATTGGTGTGAAGACATTTTGCTTGAGGGCTGTTGTAATATCCGATATTACAGTGATATTATCGAGATATACGCCGGTATGGTGGGGCTATCTCCGTTATTTATGTAGTTGTGATTGTCATTTTCGCCGAGATTTATGCTTAAATAATATCAGCTATTGCCGAGATAAGCAATGCTGTTTTGGTGGCATTCACCTAGGCCAGTGATTCTCAATTACTGTGCCGCAGAACTTTTGTGTGCCGCCAAATTCTTAAAGTGTGCCGCCAAATTTTAGAAATGCATATTTGTAATTAATCTCTTAGTAAACGTACTGTTGTTTTTGTAGTACATATTATATTATTTTATTTTACATTCCCAATTTTTATCATAAACTATTTTACACAGTGTTTAATAGGTGTATTATAGGTAGTATTATAGTTAGGTAAAGTAAACAACTTTTAAACTTATCTTTTCCTTTGTGTGTTGCCAAACTTTGAAATCGTTAAAAGTGTGCCGCGACAAAAAAAAAGGTTGAGAATCACTGACCTAGGTTTTCGTTGATGTGATAGCCACTAAATCCTTGGTTATTGTTTGTGTGTGAGGTCTCTATTTAGTTTATATCGATTCAAAATTGCTAAAATTTTAACATAATGTGCAAGAAATTTCTTACTCATTGTAAAATTTGTATTCATAGTCCATGTTTAAAATTGTAATTTTTACTACAATTGTATGTAAAAATATTGTTTTCTATTTTAGCTTGAAATTTTTTTTTTAAAATCAATTTTGTTTTATATAATTGCTTAACTTGTGCGCCAGAGAATTGTCCATTTACTATTTATATTTACAAGTGTGTAATATTTTTTTAAATTTTATTCATGTATTTCTTAATCTTTTTATGGACATTATCGCTTCATTTGTTTACTTTTAGAATAGTAGTAATTGACATTACTGTAACACAACTTAAGGAATTAAGTGTTCTTAAAACGAAGATACATATATTAGCTGTGTCATGGTAAATAAATGCAATAAATGTAATATCTTTCTAAACAATACAAAGCAATCATTCTTAACATAATAGAAATCTTGATTTAAAATTATTATAAAAATCTATTTTAATCGATTCAAATTTTGATTTTAACGTATACAAGACAGAAAAAAAATGTGATTTTTCCTGTCACGAAAAATCTGATTTCAAGTTATATGAAATTGATACAAAATTGGATTTTGGCTCATACAAAGTTGATACAAAATTCAATTTTGACTGATATGAAGCTGATTAAAAATCGGATTTCAACTGATACAAAGCTGATACCTGTGGGATGTAAAGCTGTGCCATCCCTGAACTTTGTTAAAGGCAGTGAATAATGTATAGTGTGCAACATTAAATTTTACAATCAGGTATGTGTACTAAAAAATAAGAAGTAAATAAAAGTTCAATGAAGGAAAATTTTGTATTTCTGTAGTATCTCTTGCCCATTAACTTACCCATTTATATCGGTTTTTTGTTTAATAAATAGATACAAGGTTAAATTCATAATTTTTCTTAAGAATAATGTAGTATAACTGCTTAAACATTTATTACAAAAAGCTATATAAAAAAATGTGCGATTAAAATTTTTAAAAATAGAGAAAAATTTGATTTTTTTTAAAAATTGGAAACTGTTGAGATTTTATTGATATTGCTAAATTCCTTCATAAATATTTGTGCAAGTACAACATTTTTGCACAAATATTTAGGAACTGTATAAATAGTGTTGTAGTTTATAGGTGTAGCTCTAACAGGTAAAGTAAACATAATTTTGGAAGTTTAAAAAAAAAAAAAAAAAAACCAAAAAAAAACCCAGCAGAATTTGATTTTTGGAAGACAAAAACTTTTACCACTGTAAAAATGTATTGTAAAAATTCAGTTTGTATAGAAGTTTATAATTTTTCCAATTATTTCTTTAGACTATCGGATTCATTTCAAAGAAATTTTATGTCTGTCGCATGTTAGGCTTCTTATAAAATTTGTTCACCGGACGTTCTTCTTGATAATGAAATATTTCTTTTCTCCCTCTTCCCTTAATTCCCAAAACTTACAAGTAGACAATTGAATGTTACTTTAAAACAAATTGAAATTTACTTGAAAAATAAAAGTTTACGATATTGTGCGATTTTTTTTTTTAAAGTTTAGGGCTTAAATCAAAGAATTCTAGAACTAGAAATTAAACTTAAAAAGATTATTACACATATATTTAAAATCCATCTCATTCCTTTAGTTGTCCTAATTTGTTCACATTTGTTTATTTTCTTGCTTATTAATACGTTGATGTTCTATTTGAAAAATGTCTGCATATGATAGAAATATTTTCTGTGCTGTAAATATTCTTCATTTTAATTAATATTTGTTTAGTATTTTCATGATCTTATATATTTCTTCATTTCATTTTAGAGAGATATTCAAGGTGCATCAGGTAAAAATTATTAACTATTTTTTGTTTACTAGTTTTTTTAATGTCATGTAGAAAATGGTTGTATAGATTTTCATACATGTATATTAATGACACCTCAAATCATTCAATATTTCAAATGTCCATTTCAGGTAAATGGTATCATTCATTGTGTTGTAATTGTAGATCAACTAATTTAATTTTAATTACTAACAATTTGTAGGATTAAAGTATTACATAGCTAGAGAGAGTTTAGATTTATGAAATTTTATTTAAAAAAACAAAAAAAAAAAAACATTGCTTTTGAGGAATTGAAAATTAAACTTTTAATAAAGGTTTGGACATTTATTAAATTTATATTGATTTTTTTTTTCTTTTTTAGACATTCCACTTAATGATGAATGCCTGGATGTCTCCAAAGCTGTTTTTTATTGCAAAGTATATCAATTTTGGAATGTATTGTATTATCAATGACATTATTATTTAACCAACTCACTCTGTTATTTAACCAAAAATAAGTTAAGCTTATAACTTTACTTTAAAAATATATGGTAAAAAAAATATCTATCAGTATTAGTCTTGATTGTATCAGTTTAAGTGAATGATTTTTCTTTTCAGATTTGTGACGCCCACATGAATAGCATAAATATGTGGGAAGCTCATATGAGAGGCAAACGCCATTTAACGGTAATACGTTTAACCTTGTCATGGCATTTAAATGTTTTTAGTATTGCCGGCTTAAAGTGTAAACATGCAACTCCAATTCTGTTCACAAATAAAGTTTTAGTGTCTATGGGTACAAAAAAAAAGCATTGATTGGTAAAAGTTGACAAGTTTATAACCAATAACATGCGATAAAATTGTCGTAAATGTGTGATATACAGTCTTGTATACTTTATGTTAAACAGGATTTAATGTTAAGCGATTTCATGTTAAAAGGGTTTGATTGTATAATGTTGCTAAGTTCCAAGCACTTATCTTGAAATGTGATGACTCCTGTCATAGGAATTTTTGCACTGCATTGTTGAAAATATGTCAATTTAAGAGAATTTTTTAAATGTTATGTTCTCATTTACTCAAGTTTAGCAAAGTAAGAAACGGTTATTGTATTTTACATATATTTTCCATGCATATATTGTATTGTACATATATATATTTTTTTTATAAAAAACCATGCTTGAATAAATAATTTTGTAATATAATTTATTATTTTCATATATGTTGTGATCAAAGAATTTTTCAGAAATTACGTACACTAATTTATAATTTTTTGATTCATTTTGAAAATTAGGGGACAGTATGAGAAAAGTATAAACTACTTATATATCTTTTTCAATGAATTTTACTGCAATTTTTTCTTATTCACTTGCCAAAAAATTAAGCAGCCTACTCCCACAGTGATTTTCTTATTATTTTACTTATATTTTCTTATAATTTTTATATTGGAAAACCCTTTTTCTTTACATTACAAATCAAGCATTTATAATTATGTAATTTCTTTTGTTATTAAAAAAATCTTGTAAAAACTTAAGACTTCTACTACAAAACTTATAATAAAAAAAAATTTCATATTAATGTTTTCCTATAAATCTGTTAATTTGCAATCAAACCTATTCTTTTATATTTCAGAATGCCAAGAAAATTCCAGGCGGTATGAATACATCAGATTGTATCATAGTTGTTTTTGTTCTTTCATTGAAGTATTTTTTTTTTTTAAAGAGAATTTAAAAATATTAAGCACACATTAAAAAAAGCCAACAAACCATTGGCTTAATTTCTAGAATGTTAAAAATTGATTATATTTTAATTGCAAGTATCTTAAAGTATCTGCCTATCTTGTTAAAAAATGTATACTTTAATTTCTAATATATTATTAACTTGAAAGATTTTAATATATCTTATGTTTCAACATAACATTGTCTTATTAAATATATATTTTTTAGTTTCAAAGGGGGAAATTTTAACGTTTAATATGATTTTGCAATGTTTAATTTTGGTTCATATTAGGTCATTCCGTGGGAAGTGGCCTAAATTCAAACATGGTTCCTGCTTGACCCTCTTCGATTTTGATGAAACTTTCACACAATGTTCAAACAACTCCTAGAAGAAATTTTGGAAAGTTTCAGTTTAATGTATAGCCATGTTGAGGATCCACAGACGTTTTAGTGAAGGTTGCTTCCCCAAATTCAAACAGATTGCGATAAAATTCTCAACTTTGGCCGGTTGTAACTTTTGGATTAAGAAAGATAATAAGCTGAAATTTAGTTTCAATGTTTAACTTCTGATATTGTTTAAGAAAATATTGCATACAGTATTCAATTTGCAATAAATATTTCCAAAACAGCCATCAAAGTAGATGAAAAAACAAGCATCTACAAATTTTTTCCAAATTTAGAAGAACTCTAAATCATAATTAAACCCAATTGAAATACTAATAAATGGGCAGTTGGTAAACTATAGACTTCTGTCTAAACAGTGCATGTAGTATCTTTCCATTTTTAATAATATTTTTTACATTACAAAGCTTTAAATTTACTCAAAATGTGAAAAACTTTGAATTTAAGCCTTTTTCACAACCATTTTTCTTAAACTGGATCACCTCTAATTTTTGTGTGGTTTACATCATTGGAAAAAAGACATTTAAATCTTTAAAAGCTTTTATTTTCGTTTTGGCGTCTCTCCGTATAAGATTGAAAAAAATTGCATCTTCGAAAAGTTCAATTAGTGAAAATCATCAACTTTGGCCAGTTATAACTTTAGAATTAAAAAAGATAATAATCTGAAATTCGGCTTTAATGTGCTATTGTTTAAGGGTGTACATAATTAAATTTTCAATAAATATTTAAAAAAACAGCCATCAAAGTAGACGAAAAACTGAGCATCCACGGATTTCCCTAACTTTGAAGAGCTCTAAATCATAAACACAATTGAAATACTAATAAATGGGCAGTTGGTAAACTTCTAACTTCTGTTTAAACACTTCAAGTAGTATCTTTTTTTTTGTTTGTTTTTTGTTTTGTTAATATTTGTTACAATACAAGGCTTTAAATGTACGCAAAATGTAATGAAAAAGTTAAATTTAATCCTTTTTCACAACCATTTATCTTAAACTGGATCACCTCTTATTTCTTTGTGTAAAAGACAAAGAAATAAGAGGGGACTTTGGAAAGAAGACATTTCAATTGTTAAAATGATTTTGTTTTCATTTTGGCGTCTCCGTATAAGATTGATAAAACTGCATTTTTGAGAAGTTCAATTTGCGAAAATCTTAAATTTTGTGAAAATCATCAAATTTTACTCATTATAACTTTAGAAATAAGAAAGGTAATTAACTAAAATTTGGATTCAGTGTGTAAGTTTTACTATTGTTTAAGGAAATGGCACACATAGTATTAAATTCTTAGTAAATATTTCAAAAATAGCCATCAAAGTAGGCAAAAAATATGCATCTTAGAATTTTTCTAAAATTTTCTTTAACTTTAAATCAACAATAAACATACTTGAGACACTGATAAATGGATAGTTTACCAGGGTTCCCACAGTCATAAAAGTGCTTAATATTTTTTATTTATTTTCAAGACCTTGAAAGTACTTGAAAATGCTTAGAGGTCCTTAAAAGTCCTTAATTTTTGTGGATTTTGTGTGCCCAGCTGCACGGTACAAAAATGACAACTCGGATCCTATCTCTACGTGACCGCCACTTATCCGTACTGTATCAGAATTCTCTGACATATTTGTATTAGGCATGTGCCAACTTGTAACTTTTTTGGTAGAATATACTTAACTAAAAATTTATTAATACACAAAATGCTTGAAAACAAATTTTCAAAGGTCCTTAAAAACATTATTTAGGTCCTTAAAAGTCATTGATTTTCATTTTGTGATTTGAGTGGGAAGCCTGTTTACAGACTATGAACCTGTGACTGAACACTGCAAGTAGTATATTTCATTTTTTATTCATGGTTTTTATGTTAAAAAGCTTAAAATATACTCAAAAACATCACATTTAAAATTTTTTTGGGGGTCTTTTATTTAAAAATGGGTTATCTTTAAATTTTCTTTTTCACACTATTGTAAATAATAGATTTTAGTCTTTAAAATTTAAAAAATTTGATTTTGAAGTCATCCATATTAAGGAAGCGATGAAAAAATGCTTTAAAGTATAATGCATTTTCGTGGAACGTATATGAATTCTAGCATTGCCCATAGTAGCTGTGCAATTTTCAATTTTGAAAATTTGATAATCCTATCACAAGTAATGCTTACGGTTTTTACTTATTATAAATAATTCATAAATTTTGTTGTTGGTTTTATTAAAAAATTGTTGTAATAGACGATTTTGAAATATAATATGAAAAGTAAATGCCTCTGAAACATATTTAACTACTTAAAGATAGCTTTTTTAAACTGGAATCAGTCGCGTGAAACACAAAGAACAGCAGGTGATTAAGCAGGAATAATAAATGAGGGGGAGGGGGATAATTGTTGGAAAATCTAGAAAAGATAATTAATTAGAATAAAAAAAAAATGTCAGTAGGAAATTGTTGTAGAGAGTACCAATTCTTTTGTTCCGATTAAAAAAAAAAGATAAAACCCTAGCCGCACCTAGAACACTTGAAGAATTTAATATTTTCTTATAAACAAGTGGGTTGGAGTTAACAGTATTCTATTAATAATTTTCTAGTTATTTAATCTCAATCTATACCAATTTGTAATATTAATACCATGGCTAGTTGGTCACACCCATTAACTTGCCAAGACAAGGCATGGGTAACGATTTGTTTTAAATAAGTTAGCCAATGGTTTAGTCTTTAAATGAGTAACTACATGTTGCCCATTCCTTAAAATTTCCTTATAAGTTTTCATATGGTTCTAAATTTTAAACATTACATATATTATGATTCTCAATTCCACCTGAGTGTTTACTACCAGTTTTGAAGTTTTACATGTAATTTTTTTTTTTTTTTGTCTTTTAAATCACTTAAAATATATCATCCTTCAAGTGTTTCAAATTTTTGTCATTTGCTTTTTTCAATGTGTTATATTGTTTTCAATGGTTGGTTATATTGTAACTCTGTTTTAGAACAAAACTCATGGCATTTTAAGGGTTTAATACGACCGATTCCAGTTTGAAAAAGCCACCTTTAAATAGCTGAAAATATTTAAGAAGTATTCACTTTTTGCTATTTCCTCAATATAGTACAACAAGGTAATAGGTGAATTTTCTAACCATTTTTATGATAAGATTACTAATTTTTATAACGTGCCAATTTTATGATTTTTTCAATATCTTTGATTTTCACTAATTTATCTTAGAAAAGTAGTATTTTTCAATCTTATTCAGAGAGAGACACAAAAATGAAAATAGAACCATTTTAAAGCTTGAAATATCTTCTTTCCGATGGTGTAAAATACCAAAAAATTAAAGGTGATCCAGTTTGAGATAAATGATTCTGAAAAGGCTTAAATTCAACCTTTTCACATTTTCCGTTAATTTAAAGCTATGTAAGATAAAAAAAATTTACAGAAAAGAAAAGATATATCTTGAAATGTTTGGATAGATATTTATAGTTTACCAACTGCTCATTTATTAGCATCTCAATGAACAATTCTTGCATTTTTTGAAAACGAGTGAAATTAGTTTATATTTATGAAGAATTTCTTTCTTATTCCAAATATTTAAACGAGTTTTTTTTAAAAATTAGCTATTTAAATATTAAGAAAAGAGAATGCCCGAAAACCTCTTCCGATGGCAGTCCAATCAAAGCAATCAACTATAGCTGTGACATCTCGAAACATTCTTCTGTTTCTATGGTTATCGTGAAGTTTCTGCCAAATAGTTGGCGTTAGTTTGGTAAACAATGAGGAACTTGCACAAGTGAGGAAAATGAATATTTTTTTTTATTTTCGAGTTATCCAACGAATATATTTGAGCAGTGCAATTATTTTTTATTTTTATGCTTTCAATTAATCAAAAATCGAGTTTAAAATCAAAGCAAAAGTCACATGACCAAAAGCGCATGAAAACTGTTGCGTAGTCACACATAGATTCCTTCCAAAATCCGAGGAGGAACCTGGTCTAAAACAGGTTTTAGACTGGTTCATCATCTGCTCGTTGACGTCACACGCAAAAGTAGCTTTTTCCTGCCAAATCACAAAAGCGAATAACTAAATTTTTTTTTTGAACTATCTATCTAAGCTCATATTTTTGAAAGAATGGTATTGTTTTTCATTATTTTTTCGCTATTTTTATTTAAAAATAAAATAAAAAAACATGAAAGTTCCTCATTGGTATATCCCACACCGGTTGACGCGATTTGCGAGAAACTTGCAAAACTGGTTTCCACTGCTGTGTTTCAAGCCAAGTTATTTAAGATGTAGTGACATCATATTCCATGATTCGTACGTTTTTAAAAAACCTTGAAAAGTGCTTGTAAAAAAACCTTTCCTATTCAAATGCTGAAAACCTTGATTATTTTAGAAATTTGCTTATAGGGCTTGAATTTTATTTTATTTTTTAAAAATATATGCTTTTAAAAATCAACAAAGTGAGCAAAATTCTTCGAATTTAGTTATGCCAATCAGAAACCAAGAAAACCACATGGTTGAGTAATTATCCATAACTTCTGCAAACATTTCTGGATAAAAAAAAAAATTGCGGGGGGGGGGGACGGATTAAATAAAAAAAGTAACACTTTCAAATTGTATATCTATGAAAACATTTTCGGTATTTACTCGATCTGAACATTAATGCACCATTTGCCAATAATTTTTTTTTTTTTAAATGTATTTTAGTTGATGACACATCCTTGAAAGTCCTTGAATTTTTTTTCTCCGTCAAGTGTACGAACGTTCGCTTCAAGCCAAATTTGTTGTTTTTCTTAAAATATTTATTGAGAATTTAATATTGTTTGCAATATTTCTAAAAGCAATAGCAAAAGTAAACATTAAAGCCAATTTGTGCACAAATAAGAAAAGTGCTATTTTTTTAAATTATCAAGAGGAATTTTTTGAAACGTAGTCTTCTTTCACTTTCACACCTTAATTTGAAAATTTTTTCAATTTAAATTGCCTACATATCTCTAATGGATAAAGAATTAAAGAGCTTGTAAATCTTTTTTGGACACTGTACACGGACAGTTTGTCAGAATATAAATTTTTTTTACATTATAAAAGATATGGCTTGAGGTTATTATTTTGAGTTTCCATAGAAGATTTTCTGAATTATTTTTCTTAGAAATGGATTTTAAAGACCAATATTACTGCTATATATTTCTTTGTATTCATTTAAATTTCAGAAAAATGTTTGGTACACTATGCAAAACCTGCAATCACCGCTTGCCCTACAGTTTTCTAAAAATCTTTTTATTAAATATTTTCATTAGGATTATGACTAACGTTAGAGAACATTTTTGGATTTAAACATAATAATAAATATATTTAAAATTTTAATGAAAAATTTATTTTTTATACATTTTGATTTATGTTTTCATGTGTACTATGTAATATATGAAAAAGAGGTTCTATTTATTAATTTTGTTCTCAGTTTGTATGAACTTAAAAATACTGTGACTGAAAAGGTTTTATTCTTAATTAGAAAACATTAGCAAAGTTAGATCTGTGAAAGCGCCTCCAAATGTACGTTCCAAATTAGAGCATCTTGTGCATGAAAAAGCAGCAAATGAAATTATTGTAGGTATGCTGTATTTCTAAATAATCTGAAAGATTTTTTATTTTTTTATTTTAAGTTAAATTTTACATGAATACTATTGCAAATGGATTGTGGCAAATAAAATATCTAATATGTTTGCGCTTAATACTACCATATTTTTTTTTTTCAATACTTGCTTTTATCAATATTAAAAATGTATATATTCTCTGCCTATTTCTAAATGTAATAAGTTTTAGTTTTTATTTAACTATGTAAATCTATTGATTTTTGGCAATATGTACTCTTCTTAGTTTAAATCTTGTCTCATAAAATGTACATATTTAGAACAAGGGTGGAATAATTCTTTTATTTTTGCAATGGTTTTAACTTTGTTTCTTTTTACATTGAATTTTTCTGTCAGTATAGGTTTGTCACACATGCTTCAATAATCTGTGTTCTCATTTGTACACCTTCCTTATATAACTTATGCATCTCGTTCAGTATCTGACTGTCCTTGGAAACTTTTATTTTTGTGTGTTGTTCCAAAGATATTTTAGGAACTATTTGTTTTTGCCTTGGAGATACTCAGAAATTATAATTATCCAGTGGCCCTTAAAATTATAATGCTAGTTTTTTTTTAACAACTTTTTTTTCTCAATGTTTTATATGGTTACAGAACAGTTGATTCTGGTTGAAAAGTTATTTTGTTGTTCTTTAAAAATAAAAATGGCATTTGAGCTTTTATGTAAGTTTTTTTTTTATTCTTTAAAGTCAATTACTTTTTTTTTTTAATTATTAAATTTACATTCGTTATTATTACAATTCTTAGGGATGTTTTTTTTTCTTCTTTTTTTTTTTTCTTTCTTTTTTTTTTTTTTCTTCTCAAAATTTTTCAATGTTACAACAGGTTTCCACCTGTTGTAACACCAGGTTTCCACCTGTTGTAACAATGACAATAGACATTTGAATATTTTTGTTTATTGACTTGCCATAGATTATTTTAATGTGCTTTTTGTTTAACAGAATTTTTATATTTGTTAGACATAGTTGTTTGATGCTAAAATGAATATTTCTTTTTTTTGTTGTAGGTCTTGACTTTATAAGAGAAACGCAAGGACCTAATGGTGAATTATACAACTGCTTTCTCTGTGGCTCTTGCTGTACAAACTTTGACATAATTAACCATTTACTTTTAACAAAGCACAGAATAAGATATTTGGTATGTTTATATGGTGATTTTTTACCAATATTCAGTTTTAATTTAATTTAATTTTGTTTTTTGCTTTACTGGATTGTTTCAAATTAATATTACTTTAGATTCTTTTAACTTTTTCAAAGATTTTCATAAAATATGCTCTGCTTTGCAGAGATACAGATGTCTTAAAGGTGTGGCTTACCAAAGCCAAGACAAATTGCTTTTGTATGTGAAATATCGGGAATAGAGCGTATAGTGTTTTGTTTCAGTGTATTACTAGATACTTCTGAAGACAGGCTTAAGATTTTTCAAAGTTAAAAATATACTTTATCTGTAGTTTTTTGTATTGAGATAACATATACACTATCTACCAATAAGTATTTGGACACCCATTCAAATGAGGATATCTTCTCAGGGGGGCATCATAGACACCTTAAATTCGCATCAAGAGGACATCTTCACGCAACATATCTATAAGTAAAACAACTCAGCCGCATATTGAAATGCAAAGTGTTCATTTGGAGCATATGCAAAAGAATGGAGTACCATTAGTGTGCAGTTGTACAGATGCATTTACATTAAAAATCACGCAACTCACGGAGTTGACTTTTAGTGTGAGATATGATCTTCCCTGTCATCAGTGTTTACTTGGCACTGTATTCTTATACTTAACATGAGTTTTTTGATGAATTCTAGTGGCTAAATTGTTCTTCCCACCTTTTGAACTGTTTGCAAGTGATGGAAAGTTCCCAATACATTAAATTTTTACACAATGCATATCGTAGAAGCGTCCCACACATGCTTGATGAAATTTGGATTAGAGGAGTGATCTGGTTTACTTATAGGGGTGATATTAATATTTTGTAATCATTTGTCCAAAGCAAAAGTGGGATTAAATTTTCCATAACCTTCAATAAACACGATTTAGAAACTGATATTTCACAATTAAAGACTTGTCTAGATCAAGGTAACGCATTTACAGTAAAAAGTGGAATTTAATTATGCTTTGCGATGTTGGGAAGCTTATTAAACAATTTCAACATATTGAACCTAAAGACCAAAACTCTTTTCCCACCAAATCGTTAACTTGAATTGGCATTTACCATGAAATATCATGTTCCCATCGTTTCTACAGATCATCTGATGTCCAATATCACTCATAAGACTGAAAAAATTATTTTCTGTAAACAGTATCTGATGTTTAAAAGATTTGGTCTTTGGGTGCCATATGTTGAATTGGTTTAATAAGTTCCCCAAGAGCTCCAAAGATAATTAAATTTGACTCTTTCACTGAAATTATGTTAACTTGATCTAGACAAGTCTTTAATGGTGAAATGTAGGTTTTTAAACCATGTTTATTGATACTTATGGTAAATTTTATTCCACTTTTGCCTTGTATAAACTATTAAAAAATATCAATATTGCGACTATAAGTAAGCCAGATTACTCCTCTAATCTAAATTTCAGCAAGCATGTGTGGGACGCTTCTACGATATGCATTGTGTAAAGATTTAATGTATTGGGAACTTTCTATGACCTGCAAACTGTTCAAAACATGTTACGAACCATTTAGTCACTAGAATTCATCAAGAAACTCATGTTAAGTATGAGAATACAGTGCCAAGTAAACACTGATGACAGGGGAGATTATATCTCACACTAAAAGTCAACCCCATGACTAGCGCGATTTTTAAAGTAAATGCATCTGTACAACTGCACACTAATGGTACTCCATTCTTTTGCATATGCTCCCAAGGTACACTTTGCATTTCAATTTGTGACTGAGTTGTTTTACTTATAGATATGTTACATAAAGATGTCTTTGCTATGGGAATTTTATGTGTCTGTGCTTCTCCACTGAGAAGATATCCTCATTTGAATGGGTGTCCAAATACTTATTGGTAGACAGTGTATATTGACAACAGACATTCTGTAGTATTGGGATGGTACCAAATTGGTTTTATATATTAAACCTGACATTTTCCCCTTTTGATAATGTTATCACATTTCACAATTATCTTCTTATAATGAACTAGCTGAATACTCGTGCTTCGTTGCAAAATTTTAACATGTGCAATATTTTAGCTTGCTGTGAGGCCTCGTGTTGCAGAAATCTGTCATTTGTGTATAGGTCCCAGTTTTTGGCGCTTCGCTCGCAGGAAGATTCATCGCTACGCAAAATCAAGCTTGCTTTGTTCCCTGAAAAGTCCATTGACACATAAACACAGGCTTACTTTACTCGTTGAAAGGTTCATTGCTATGCAAGCATAGGCTCGCTTCGCTCGATGAAAGGTGCTTTGCTGCATAAGCATAAGCTTGCTCCACTCACTAAGATATAATTCCTACGTAAAGCCTTAATATTGGAAGCCTCTCAATTGTCGAGAATTTTTTTTTCCCCTTTAATTCAATAATGCAATACCCTTTAAGATTATTTTAACACATGTTTGTGGCAAGGAAAATTAGAGGCCAAAACTATGTATGTTGAAACTTTCAGAACTCTAAGCCTTATTAGAAGTCACTTTTTGTGGAAAAAAAAAATTAAAAAACAAATGAAATTTTTAACATTCTTTTTGTTAGTCCAATTAGAAGGCCAAAATTATTTGTGTTGACAATTTCAGATGTGTAGCCTAATTACAAATCATTTTGTAAAATATTTGTTAGTTAAATAAAAAAAAAATAGAAAACAAATAAAATTTTAAAATTCTGTTTTTTAAAAATGCAATTAGAAGGCCACAACTACTTATGTTGAACATTTCAAAGCTGTAGCCCTATTTGAAATCGTTTTGTAAAATATATATTAATTAATTAAAAAGGAACTAAACAAAAATTTAAAATTCTGTTTATCAAAAGTCCAATTAGAAGAACAAAACTACTTATGTTGAAAATTTCAGAGTGGCAGCTCTATTAGTAGTCGTTTTGTAAAATGTTTATTAAATTAATTAAAAAAAAATTCTGTTTTTCACATGGCCAAAACTACTTATGTTGAAAATTTTAGAGCTGTAGCTCTATTCGTAGTCGTTTTGTAAAATGTTTATTAATTAATTAAAAAGGAACTAAACAAAAATTTAAAATTCTGTTTTTCAAAAGTCCAATCAGAAAGCCAAAACTACTTATGTTGAATGTTTCAGAGCTGTAGCCCTATTAGAAGTTGTTTTGTTAGAAAAATTTGTTAATTAAGAAAATTAATATAAAAAAAAAAACTAAAAAATTTAAAATTCTGTTTTTCAAAACTACAACTAGAAGGCTGAAACTACTTAAGTGGAAAGGAGATGTATCTCTGTTTGAAGTTGCTTTGTAAAAAAATAATTAAAAAGGAACTAATTAAAATTTTAACATTCTGTTTGACATGTATACAATTAGAAGGCTAAAACTACTTATGCTGAAAATTTCAGAGCTCTATTCCAATTTAAGTAGGTTTCTATAGAGCCACAGACAGACACACAGCTTGTTTTATTATTGTAGATGAGGATACTGTCGAAAGTAAAGTTGATAATAAAATAGTATTCAATTAAATACTACTTATTTTCTAAAAGGACTTGATTGTTAAATATAGCTTTGAAAATCATGGTGCCTAATAGGAAGGATTTTTTAGATTCACCGACGCGGGCCACTTAATGGAAAACACTGTTTTTGGTAGTAAACTCTTACTATGTAGACAAATTAAAATTATTTCTCCAAAATTTGATTTTTGCTCTTCTGTACTGCTGGCGAGCCGCCTATTGGCTGACGCTGATCTATAGCATATTACTGTAAAGATATTTTATTGCAACTAATGCATGAAATTAAAAATTCTTAAAGAAATTATGAGCCAGTGTTAGCATTTCAAAATATTTAAATTTTTCATTGGAATTATAAATGATACGTTTTGATCTTAAGTTCTATCCTGTTATTGTAATTATTTCTTTAAATTACTGCAACCTGGATGAACAGTTTCATATGCTTACGGACCATATTGTGTAAAATTTAACTCGTCAAATTTCAAGTGGAATTATTTTCTAGGAAAAATTGTCTGCTGATGGCAAAACAAATGGCATAACTATAATTAGTCAGATGGACATGCAGGATGATTATTTTCGAAAAAACCTCATTGATGATGAATGCTTAAGAATGGTGGAAGAGTATGGATGTGGCAATGTTGAGGTTTATGTACTAAAAAGTAAGTTTAAATTCATCTTGTTATTTTAGATAAAGATCAAAGGCAATGACTGGGGATATGTTTCGGTTATCATATTTTTTTTTTAACTAAATCTCGTCATGCATTCATCTGGAATAAACACAAACATGCTATTAACTAACTTTCCGTTGCTGAGAAGGATATACAATAACTAGCCTTAAAATTTGCAATCGAAAGTAGAAATATGCTGCATAAAGAAGATATATTTATTTGGTTGTACATACAATTTGAGAAAAGTTAAGATATGTTTCAATTTTATGATAAAGTAAGTTCAGGTGCTTGAAAAATAATTCGTTTTCATCTCGCATTTATACATCTAGTTTAAAGTTGAATATTATTTCGTAAAAATTTAAATCATATAGTTTTGTAAGTATTAAATAAAAGTAACTATAAGATTGTCAAAATATGGGTAATTGCACAGAAAGATGCCCTTAACAAGACATAGAAGCGTAGTGTATAACATTATACAACTGGGTAACAATTACTGAGAGCATAATATGGCATAACTGAGTGCTGGTGAAGTATAGAATGGGAAGGTAAATTCTCCAACATTGTTTTTCTCAAAACAAATGATTTTTAGTTACTTAGATTTAGTACTTGCACCACAATATAATGTTTCATCTGAAATAACATAATGCAATAATTCTTTACAGAATGAAAACTTGGTTTCCACAAAAGATGGCTTTTTATTTAGATGTGTTTCAAAGGACAAAATGTTAAACGTGTTGCTATACGAGTAATACTTCTGATAATGTTGGCTGTGGAATTTTTTGAAAAATTTCCAAGGCCAGTTTGAATGTACCAATCTATGTTCATGAAGTCTCTTTATTTATGTAATTCATCTAGAACTTGATATGTAAAATTTGTGCATGGTGCTGTTGATGATGATAAGAGAAAAGCATATATTTTGTTATATCATCACAATAACCAGGTAACTTTCGCATAGCCACTCACTTCTATTTGTTCCGATACGAAACATCACTAAATTCTTCAAGCATTTTTTCATGCATAGTCTATGATTTATTTGCTTAAGATGTGTTTCATCTTGCTGTGAGATAAGTATGAATATAAAGGGAAAATACCTTTAATAAATGATGTTCTTTAACATTAATTTATTTTGTTTAAATTAAACATCAATTATACAATTTGTCAAATTGTTCCCATTTGTTATTTCCCCCATTTGTATTTTTGTTTCCATTTAAGTTGTAATGTAAAGTCTTTCTTTTCTCGTCAGTTTATAATTCCTTACATGTTTTTCTACTGTTCATAATTAAAAATGATTTAAAAGAATATAATACTTATATTGACTCCTAATATAATAATGTCACAACTTCTGTTAAAGAATAAAATTTAAGTAATACTTTAAATCCTTTTAGTTTTGCTTATTTCTTAAGTTTTTGTTAATACTATACTTTTGAAACTGTAAGCAGATTTATTTCATGTTAATATTTCTGTTATAAATGTTTCTATATTTCCAGATGATAACACTGTATTTTTTCTCTTATGGTTAAATCTCTTTGCATTGGTA
The DNA here is from genome assembly GCA_963978545.1 of Linyphia triangularis. Lineage (NCBI taxonomy): Eukaryota > Metazoa > Arthropoda > Arachnida > Araneae > Linyphiidae > Linyphia > Linyphia triangularis. The sequence continues at coordinate 61,323,329 of OZ021726.1, forward strand.
CTCAAAGAAAATTTTCGAAGTGTTTTGTTGGGCAATATTCATTAAATGCTTTTGAACATTTATGATTTCTTTTGAAAGAATGTTGCAGCATTTTATAAGGTTAATGATGTATATTTAATAGTACCTTTTTCACTATATACAGTGTTATGTTAAAATATATATATATATGTTCAAATATAATGTATGCTCAAATGTATATTAATAAAATATTAAACCAATCTCATTTGGATGTTTTTTCTAAAAATCTGTATATATGTCAAAACATTTTGATGAAGTATTCTGTTATCAAGTTTTGTTACTTTGCATCGTCCTTCCATATTTGTGTTTAATTACAGAAATCATAGACTAATATTTACTTAATTTATATTATTATTTTTAAAGTTATTTTTGGTGCCCTTATTATTCTTGTAACACTTATATTATAGCAGTGTACTTTATTAGCAACTTGAAGTTTGGAAATTCTCCTATTGTTTTAACTGTTTCTGACCATGCTGATGCTTGCAAAGTAACTAGTGATATTTCTCCATCAGTGACGATATTGAAAAATATTTCTATAATTGTCTCTGGCAGTATGTTCTAAGTCTTGTAAAACTAAGGGTTTTGCCCCCTGCCCACTGATGTTCCAACTGTCCAGGATTTGGTGCATACTGTGCATCTCCTGTGCTACTGGTAAAGCTTGATTAATTTTTTTTACAAAATATATGATGCCCTAATATAATACGAACAGAACGCGTTTTAATTTTATAACCTTATCAAATCCATCCATCCGTCTATTTTAAAACCAAAATATGGACTATTTTTCCTTGTAGTTTTATGAAACATATTTTTCAAAAATATTTGCGATTCCATTTCTACAATAGTAAGTAGCGAAGAAACTTGCTTACACACCCGAGCTGCTTCCTCCGGAGGGTCCATGCTCGTCAGAAGGTCATCAACGTAGAAGTGGCCGCGAATGACCTTTGAAGCCGCTGGATGATCATCTTCAGCATTCATAGCTATCTGCTTTAAACATCTATAGACTGAGAGGAGACTGCAATTTTCGGACCCCATCGAACATCATTCTGAATTTTTTTTATAGAAGTTGGAGAAAAGTGAGTAGATTACGAATCCACTGGTCTGCCTTGGCAAAAATGGCCGAAATTGGTCAAAAATCGACTTTTATAAGTTGAACTAAATCCAATTGCCAAATGCGCTATAACTTGCCAAATAATGAGCATTTTTTATTTGGTAACCCTCACTCTTTAATTTTCAATCAAGAAGGTTGCAGACGATTCGGATGTGTGGCTATGGCTTACTTGCATCTTTCACAAATGAACCAAATTGGCAATAAACATTACGTCACTGTGACGTAACTGATGTCGCCAATTTGGCTTACTTTTAAAAGATACAAGTTTTCCAAGCCAGAGATCAGAAATCGTTCGCGCTTTTTCTCATTGAAATCAAAATGCAGTGGGTTGCCAGACGGAAAAGTTCTCTTTTTGGCAAGTTATGACATATTTGGCAATCGGATTTTAGTCGACTCATTCCAAGTCGATTATTGATCAGTTTCGGCCATTTTTGCCACGGCAGACCAGTGGATTCGTAATCTACTCACTTTTCTCCAATTTCTATAAAAAATTCAGAATGATGTTCGATGGGGTCAAAAAATTGCAGTCAACTCTCGGACTACTAGTAGTGAGAAAGGAAGATCATGCAAATCCGTAAGTTACCGTAGGGAGTTTATATTTTTGAATGGAATTCGAACTACCGAATCTCCATAATATATTCGTTGGAAGGTTTGATCAGATCGGCAAACATCACCCGACGATAAATTTTCGCTGTATCTGCGGTTACAGCAATTTTTCGCATGCGAAAATCTACTAAAATATCAAATATATCCCTTCGTTGTTTTGCTCCTACAGCCAAAGTTTCGTTTAAAGATACCGATCCTTCCGTTTTACACGAACCTTCAAACATAGCGCGTAACTTAGTTGTGGTGGAGTCTTTCAAGACGAAATGGCGAGGGAGAAAGAACTTGCCGCGATCAGGTATAAAATCTGAATTAACATTTTGTAGTTTCATGTGCCCTAAATCAATATATTCGCGCATAAATTGTTTATACTGATTTCCAATTTCAGGGTTTTTAAGAAATTTTCTTTCCATTGACTAAGCGCGAAAGAGAGTTATATGAATTTCCAGGTTAAACTCAGTGCCGGGAAGTTTAAGTTGAAATTTTCCTTCCGAGTTAATTTTGTAATGTAATAGAAAAGGTTTTTCGCAGAAGTTTTCTTCTGGAGTGGAGTTAACTCTGGGGTATGAGCTCCCGGTATGGATTCGATTTCCCAAAAGTTATTTAAATCTTCGTGGAGATTTATGTTAGCAAGTGTTAGACTAGCCAATTTGTTATTATTGACATTGTCCGCCACGATCCATCCTAGAAGGGTTGTTGGTTGGTTGTTTTCAGATTATCTGGCGCCGTCAGCAACACGAGGGCTATAATGCGCCGAAACATTCGTCATTAGACAAGCCAACATACATTTACAAACACCCATGCCTAACACTGAACTCGAACCCGCAACCTCGCGGTCTAGAAGCTAGCACGCTAACCACTATACCGTTTGGTCGGTATCCATCCTAGATGGGAATTCTGAGCTATAGGTTCACCTTTGGTGCGTAAAACTTGACCCGGTAAAATTATTGAAAAGAAGTGGTCGGCTCCTATAGTTAGATCGATTTCATTTGGAGTGCAAAACCCACTATCAGTCAACTGTAATCCGGCTATAGTAGCAAACGATCCCGGAATATGATGACATGTGTTGGTTGTGGGGCGGTCAAAGATTTTGGAACAAATGCTGTTAGATTGAATTTTACATTTATATCTTGCTTTGGAAAAAATACATAAGCTTACACTGCCTAAAGTTGTGGTGGTCATGTCAGTTAAAATACCACTCACCGAAATTCTAACTCTCGAATCATAACATATTGAATGTTTTTGAATAAACGATTCAGATAAGAAAGATTTTAAGAACCTGAATGCAAAGGAATTCGAATGCTTGTTAGTTTACCACTAACATCTTTTACTAAAGCTACTGCAGTAGGAAGCAAAGCTTTTGTTGTTTTTAGCGCGTGATTTAGCGTGGCATCACAACACTGAAAGTTCGTTGTAATGCCTCGCACGCTGGTTGGTGTTGGTACTCATCAGACTGAGCTAGGATAGTTTCCTTATTTTGTGGACGCTGGCGGTCTTCTTGACTAAACGTTCGCTTTGAGCGCAATGAGCTCCTAATCTTTCATCGGGGAGAAGAGAATGATGTCTGAGATTGCAGGTTCTGCACGTATATGGAGAGGGACAGAACTTTGTGCCATGTTTTTTGGATAAACAGTTCATACAAAAATTTCTTTTGAGCACAAATGCTTTGCGAACGGCTAGATTTAGATTTTCAAAGCTTCAGCAATTTGATACAAAATGCGATTTTTTACATTTGATATATTTTGAATAAGAACGATTTGGATAATTTTTAGTTTCTTTGGGGCTTTGAACGTCGACTTTTGCGTTCTCTAATGCAGAGCATCTCTACCATCTAGAAATTCTATGAAAGACGAGAAGTCTACATCTACCGTTTTTATTGACTATAAACGACCAGTTTCAGGGTTAACTTTATTAAGAAGCATGTAGATTATCCAAACTTCGGATTTTATAGCACTTTCGTTAACGCCTTTTAAACCTCGTACAATTCTCTGATTTATCAGCTAGTGATCGAAAACTGCTAAGGTTAGCATTTGAAATTGCGTTTTGACTTAAAATGTGGCAAGTAGCGAATTTAGGATTTTCTTTTTCTTATCGTAACGATGGCTGTGTTTCGACCACGCTTCATCGTAGTTATTGGGATATGCCGAATGATCGCTTTAGGATCTTATCCCCCAGAAGTTCAAGCAAATGTATTGGAACTTCTGAATGTTGTCTAACATTTTGTTAGTAGGTACAATACCTAGGTACAACTCTTTATATCGAAGCCACTGTGCATAATTCTCGTGAAAAGTAGGAATGTTTAGCCTGGGCATTCGAAAGTCAGTTGCTGTTCTAAAGCTTGCGTTTAAAACCTACGTATTAAGTTGTGGGTTTAGGATGCACTGTCGGCTCCAACAACAGACACGATCGTGCCTTCGCTTGGAAGTACCGGTCTTCTAAATTATCTGTTTCTTGGTGTTCTTCCGGCAAAGCGGAGTCGTATTCCAGTATTTTACGAAATACATCTTCTAATCTATTGTTCATCGATTTTGAATGTTTGAAATGTTAGTGTCCGAGCTCGCTGTGGTTATGAACGTTTCGATTCGGGTCAGTGCCGCTTTTTCACAACTTCGCCGCTTAACTAATTGCTCGGGTTCCTTAGAAGGTAAGTAAATTTGTCTTACTTTTCAAAAGATGAAACACCGGATCTCAGTAGAACCTACAATATTTTCGCAAGGGGAAGTTGTTGGAAGAAAAGAACCCAGCATAGAAGGCAGGATCAAACTAAAAGCAACTTTATTCGGGAATCGATTCCTTTTATTCATAAGAAACTGCGCATATGTGCAAAACTCAGGTAAAGAAAATTTGCATGAGAGACAGATATCTTATCCGCAGTGGTTGAAGTGGGAAAAGAAAAGTGGGAGGATGCCCAAAAGTTGGTGACAAGTGCATCCTCCCCCCCCCCCCCCATAATTTTTATAATTTTGCGTTTTACAATAAAAATATTAACTAGTAAGGAAATAATTTATACTTCCTAACACTAACATTGAACAAGGGGCCAAAATTTATTGTTATTTTAATGAATATTCTGTGACTTGGATTTTTTACTTGTGAAGTAATATTTCTTTTATTTTGGATTTTATGGTGAGTTTCTTTTTATTTAAATAGTACTTCTAAATGTGCATATTTTCATGAAATTAAATTAATAGAGAACTCTAAAAGTGAGGGGATGGATTTCAGTAGTTTTATAAGTGGGGGGGAAGCATGTGTATTTTCTTGAAAAGTGGGGGTACGCGTCACCCCTCGTCTACCTACACTTCTAGCACTGCATATACGGTTTGTCATTTTTCAAGATACCTATGGCATGTTGGGTGCCGTTGGACTCGTCTTGAAGAGTCGAGTATGTTGGTGGTACTGGATGTACCATGTATGGTACCATTTCCAGTTGATCAATTTTCAAGATAGCTATAGAATGTTAAGTGTCTCACTATATGCTATAGCCCAAGGGTATTATTTTTAATTGGTTAAAAGTGTGATCCGGTGACCGTCCCTACTTAATGTTTGGGCATGCTCCTGCCCCGCCAGCTTGTATAAAAAGATAGATATATAGTATACTGATGTTGATCAGTTGTATCGTTGATTTATAAAATTCATATAAATAAAAACGATCTTGTAATGGGCTTGGATTTAAGGCCCTGGGTAAACTGTACAACGGCCCTAAGCCGATTATTGTAATTAATTTTTTGTTTTTTTGTCTATTATATGTCCATAACTATTTCCCTTCCCAAATCTGTGTTATTTTTTTCAGCTTCAATTTCTCCTCAACCAAGGCCATACTGGAAAGCAACAAGCACTAAAGTCACTCTCCAGGCCATGACAATTAACAGTAAACAGAGGAAACAGCCGCAGTAGTATAGCCCGATTTAAAAAACCAATTACTATAGGCACAACATAGTAGACAGGGCCCTCATTGAAGATTGTCGATGCTATTTAAATATTAATGACTATTTTGATTGCCATCTATTACCATTTTGATTAAATAATTTTTGAGATATAAATATTTTATTAATTAATAAGAGTTATTAAAATATATGTTCATATTTTATGACATAGATCAAGTGTGCTGAACAGAATATTGATATTCACATCATAATTCAGAATTTTTTAAGACAATTTGGGGCCCCCAAAATTTAGGGCCCTAGGCCCCTAATGGAAATTAGGGGTCCGGGCCCAAAATTAGGGGTCCTGGCCTTATGGAAAAGCAGGACCTGGGCTTTAGACTGGTGGCGCTACATCCCAACCAGCAGCAGCTATTTTCTTTCTTTAATCAGTGCTGCCACAGGTCTAGCAATTTTTCACCAATTTGGCAGTTTTCGAGGGTTTGGCAATTAGCGATTTTTTATCGATTTTAAATCTTTTTCCTGGCAAATTTCAACTTTTTCTGCTTTTCGAGTTCTGGTTATTGTTATTTTTTATGTATTCACTTTTATTGTTTATGCAGACTCAGCAGACTTTTCTTGCAACTGCGCGATGAATTTCGGCACCTGTTGGCTCTGGTTATTGAGGAGTGGATAGACATTTATTGGTACTATCATTTCCTGTTTTGTTCTCAACCACTTTAAAATTCTTTGCTTTTTGTTGATTATTAGGCATCAAATATGAGACTTAGGTATCTATTTTTTAGAATTAAGTTGTTCATTTACAATATGGCTTTAATTTCATTATTCTTTATTGCTACACATTTTAATTTGTAGTTAAGTTAATAAAAACGCAAATACACTGAATAATGCATAGAACTTATGTTACTTTAAACTTAAGGTTTAATTCAAAAGAAAATAGACCAACTACAAGCAGTGCAGAAAAAAACACTTAACAGCATTAACATGATGCCACTCACAAAAAAGAAACCATGAAACATATGAATAATAATAATGAAAACAAAACAGCAAGTCAATTCAAGTTCATTATATCAACATTTATGGAACAGAGTTTGGAATGTATATTGTATTTTTAAATCCTTAATATTAAATTCGATTTTGTTTGTGTGAGGCGTACAAATCTGCGACGATGATTAAGACAGATTCTTGATAGACGTTATTTTGATTTAAACGTCAAGACATATTGACGTTTAAAATGCTTTAACTTGATTCGGAAGCGAACATTATTTCCTATTATTATTTCAGTAACGACTTAAGAAGCATGATGCAATCGAATAATTTCTTTACTATATTTGTAATTTTTTAAAACTTTCGTCATGTTCACATCACATATATTCACCGAATTCTGTTTCATTGTAAATAGTTTCAATAAAAACCGTAAACTATGTAAGTTTGTTATTGTATAAGCTTGCAGAGCTAACAAAAGACAAAGGCTTCGATAGCCTTTGTGTGTCGGTTCTCCGTCTGCCAAATATCGGTGTGTACTTAATGAGGGCTGGTGCACATTAAATCTGTCGTGGCCTCACTGTTCTATTGGTGTTGTGGGGTTGGAGTTTACACTAGAAGATTTTTGATCTCGTATTCTTATCGATGTTCAAAATTACGAGACGTACTTGGCTGTGTTAAGCACTTTAATGTAGCAGAACTCCACAGTCGGTAGTTCCAAACAAACAGAAAATTAAAAGTAAAAACTATTTTAATAAAATAACATATTTTGAAGATTTTCCGAATTTTGTTTTACTACAATTCGACGTATATTACATGAATCGTGTATCAAAGAAATTGCTAATTGCGCATTTGATATAAAGTAGTTTTAGAGTTTTAAAATTTTTATTATTATTATTATTATTATTATTATTATTATTCAAACAAATCCAAATATGCCAAGGAAATTTTCCCTCGTTTGGAAAGTCAAGAATTATCCCAGTTAAATAAAAATTGAATTTACTATATTCTAAAAATGAAAATGTCAAATTCCAAATTTACTGAGGGCATCTAATTTATGTTTCAAATAATAATTAGTTAATTAATAATTAACATAAAAATAATTAATCAATTATTAAATTAACAACTAATATTATTACTTTAATAAGAAATATATTTTATTCTTGAAATATTTAATGCTAATTAATCTCACTAGGTGGCGCCCCTATAAAATTTGGCTTTATTGGTATTTGAGGATTTTTGTGTGGAGGGATTGGAGGGTAAATTATAAATTTCAGTCTTGCAACACTGCACATGGGAGAGGGAGAAATTGTTTAGTTGCTAAAAAAAGTAAAGTGGTAATTTTAATTTGGATGTTATCGGGGCCGGTGGTATTTTTGGCTGTCGAGAGTAAGTGGTGTTTGACTGGATATGTGCAAAAATTCATAATAATTATTGAAAAATATAAAAGTAAAATTTGAAATTTCATAACAACTATACACTTAAAAAAATTAAATGAAAATACATTCCCCGACGAAAGTCTATTTTTCCCGATGGAGAAGGGAGGGGGTTAAGCTTGCCCCCGACTGGGATGCTACAGTCCCCCCCCCCCCTACCCAAGCTCCGGCGCTTGTGATACCTCTGATTACGGACACTATCACCGAGAATTACGATGTTGCGTGATGATCATTTTCTTCGAATGTTCATCCGATATAATAGTCGCTGATGTTATTACAAAGATTTGCACGTGTCAGACATTAAACTGAAACGCGGATTTCTGCTTTTTTTGTACTAAAATTTTGACAATTTCTGAGATCGATACAGATCTGCATTACAATTTTATTGGGCTTCTTGCAAGTTTGACATCCACGGAACTTGTGTACATTCAGAACTCCCAATGTGATGGTCATTTTGCTGAGGTATAGTGATGAAATATCCGCTATTTCTACTAATCTGGAGGCGCTATCACAGAGAACTACGTTGTAGCTTGATAATCATTTTCGTCCGGTGTTACGCCGATATAATAGCCACTGATGCGGTTGCAGATATTTGAACCTGTCAGACATGGTACAGATAAGCTGGCACGTTTATTTCCACTCTTTTCTTTTTGAAATTTCGATGATTCCTAAGATTAATACAAATTTACATTACAATTTTATTGGACTTGCCTGCAAGTCTCGCAACGGCAGAATCTGCGTGCGTTTCAGACTTCCGCAAACTTCTTATGCCGTGACCACTTTTATTGCAAATTGCCAACCTTTTTCGGCATTATTTACGTTGGTGCGTGGTGATTATTTTTGCTGAGCATTACGATGACGTCAGGACTGCTATTGCCGAGATTTGCACTACTACAGAGAATGCAATTGCCTAGAACGTTGTTGTGATGTTCATTTTAGGCGAGTATCACGTCGATATAATATAATAGCATCTATTCTGAAGGTTTGCGCCTCTATAATTGTCGCTATCACCAAATTTTACGTGATTGTGATAGTAAATTTCGTAGAATACGCCTATATATTGCTTCTGCTACAGAGATTTCCATCTATATATTGTGTGCTAACCCTGATGTTTACGTTGGTGTGATGGTCAGTTTGCCAATTGTTGCTTTAATATGATTGCCAAGATTTGCGCCGGTATGGTGGCCGCTATCACCAATATCTAAGTTGGAGCAGTGGTAATTTTCACCTAGGTTTAAGCCATTTTAAAGCAGCTATTGCCGAGATGTGAAACTCTGTTTCCGCTGATGTGATAGACGGCAATGTCCGTGTTTGGTGTGGGCGATGATTGAAGAAGGGTCCTTGACATTTTTTTTTTGGGAAGGGCCTGAAATCCATGAAGTATGCTTTTTTTACCTATTAATTTTTATCAAAAGGTTATTAAATATAATTCTTCTCATACTTTTTTGGTTGAATGTTGCATCTCGGTAATGAACAGGTTGTAAATACGTTTTAATACCATAATTTTAGATTTCTGATTTCCTTGATAATGCATTAAACTTATTTCTTAATTAAACTTTTTAATGTAAATGATTTAATAATTTAATACTCTTTTCTTTTTTATTACTAACTGAATAAAAAATAATTAAGTTATTAATTATTATTGTGCAATTTTTTCATCACGTACCATTTTTTGATAATTTACTTCTTAAAACATGTTTTGCAACTGAGGGAACTACTTCAATAGTTTTTATACAAGGCAGAATGAATTCTAAGTATTGTGTTGATAATTTAGTAGATAATTTTTTACTAGAAGCCCCGTTAATTACAAGTGGAGACTATTTGTTCCAGCAGGACAATGCTTCAGTACATGCTTCCTTAACTTCGAAATCATGGTTTGATGCTAATTTCGTGAAACTTCTTGACTGTTCATCCAGAAGCATCGATCTAAACCCAACGAAAAATTTGTGGGGTATTCTGGCTCATGAAGTATACAAAAACGGTATTCAATATCAAAACGAGCAAGAACTCATGTCCTTCACTGAAAAATCATGGATAAAAAACGTGCTGAAGAAACTACAAACTTCATTACCGTAAAATGGGGTGAATAGGAACGAAACTTCATGAAATTACAAAGAAATTATTATTTTACACAAATAAAGCAGTTTTATTAATTATACATTTTTTTTTATTTGGCTAACATTGTTCTTAATCGTAAATAAATTCTTAAATTATCCAGGATGATGTTGTGTGTCTTATGGGTTCATCGGTACCAAACTCGTAAAAATGAAACATATATTTATTATTGGGTAACACCGTAAAGAACGGAGCGCCAAGACGCGCGTCCGATCTATTTTAATTACGTATACAGAGAGAGAGTTACATGGGAGGGGAAGGGGTTTTATCTTCTTCCCACGCATGCGCGCAGGCAGCAGAACACTTATTCGTAATTCCCAACATACTCCCACCTTTGGAGTTTTTTTTTTTTTCAAATATAACACTACAAATTACACATGATACAAACTCAAAATCAAATATTAATATAGTAAACCAATATAGAATTTACAAACAAAACATTCTTAACTACAATTAAGATATTAATATAAGAAACACAGATACACATTACAGACGGCAGGGTGGTTTAGAAATTCGGCCACTTCTAGTTTTCAAAATATTGTTACTAAATAATGATTCATTGTTATCATGAATAGGACTGTCCAGTTCTAGTCTATACAGTCTTTGGACAGGCCTCAACAGTTCAGTAGATTCTGTTTTGATTCGAGCAAGCCTCGTATGGCCGTCTTTGCCTGGCATTAATTGCAACACTCGAGCCAAATTCCAATAGATACGTTTTCTGTTCGTATCTTCTAATAAAACAATATCACCGACAGAAATTGGGTTTTTAATTTGTTTTTTAAGAGATTGTTGACACAACTGTCCTAAATACTCGGATCGAAATCTTGATCGAAGTAATTCACGTATTTTTTGTAGATGTTTTGAACGCTTACTTAATTGAGCGTGATCCACTTCATCAATGTCTGGGACACCTGACGTTGTTAATTCATGCAAAAACATGGATGGCGTCAAAGGAGAAACTGTGTCAATATCTTCGGACACATAAGTTAGAGGTCTGGTGTTTATAACTCGCTCACAATCACACAAAATAGTAAGCAACTCTTCATAATTAAGTGATGCACGTCCCAATATTTTTCTTAATATTTGCTTAACCATTCTGACAAGTCGCTCCCACCATCCGCCCCACCAAGCAGCGGAAGGAGGGTTAAACTTCCATTGAATTTTATGCTCTATGGCTTGTGAACTAACATGATTCCAATCAATGGCGTTCAAAACTCTACTAGCACCTAAAAAATTCGAACCGTTATCGGAATATACTATTTTCGGACGGCCACGACGAGCGATGAAACGTCTTAGTGATTGTAGGAATGCCTCAGTAGACAAAAGAGTAACCAACTCAAGATGAATCGCGCGATATACTGCACAGGTGTATAGAACAATATATGCCTTTTGTCCGCCTTTAAGGTAAAGAGGACCAGCCAAGTCGACTCCTACAATTTCGAAAATTGCTGCATCGCGCACTCTGTCCGCAGGTAAAACTCCAGGTTGAGCCTCACCTCGGTCACTTGTAAAACGCTGACACTTAACACATTTTTTGATACAATCACGAATTGTTTTACGAGCTTTCAAGATCCAAAATTTTTCGCGTAAATTTGACATTAACATAGAAGTGCCTGCATGCATATAATCCTTATGTACACTAATAATCAGCAATTTCACAACGGGGTGCTTTGAAGGCAAGATAATAGGATACTTAAAATCCCGTGTATCCTCTCTAAATACAATATTAGTTTTAGCTCTCAACAATCCATCATCGTCTAACACTGGTTTGAGATTTTTTAGTTTAGGATCAGAGCAACCCGTGAATGACTCTTGCTGAATGAGTTTAAACAAATATTTTTCTCCTCTATCTATTTCAGTCAAAGACAAATATTTCTCACAGTTATTATTAATTTTCTTTGACTTATCATAAAACCTTAAAATCCATGCAATCATTCTTACTATCTTTTTATACGAAGAAAAATATTTATAATACCAATTTAAATCATCCACAGATTTGGTCAAATTCGTAATAACTGTTTTACGCATTTCTGAATTAACTAAGCATTCATCTGGGTTTTCATTTGACTTAGGCCAATTTTCCTCACTTAGAAGAAGCCAATCTGGTCCCTCCCACCAACGCCGTTCGATTAATTGTTCCACTGAACAACCCCTGGATGCTAAATCCGCCGGATTGGCTATTCCAGGGACATGTTTCCATGCCAAAGGAGAAGTTAAAGATTGGATTTCTTTAACCCTATTTTGGACAAAAATTCCCCAATTTAAATTACGTTTAATCCAACTTAGAGCCGTGGAGGAATCAGTCCAACAGTGGATTGCTATCTCTGAAAGATGGAGATCACTTAAAATCGAATTTAAAAGCCTAGCTCCTATGGAACAAGCCAAAAGTTCCAAACGAGGAATAGTGGTTGGTTTTAGAGGGGCAACTCTACTACGTGCACTTAATAAATTAACCTTAACCTGTTCATTTAATTCAATGCGCAAAAATATGCAACAACCATATGCTAATTGACTTGCATCGCAAAATAAGTGACAACTTAATAATTGATTACCCGGTTCAATATTCAACCACCTGGGTATCCGTATATTCGTAAGCAAATGCAACTGAGCAAGCCATGTCTTAAATTTTTTAGCTAAATTCTCGGGGATTACATCATCCCATTTAAGCTTTAACTCCCAGGTTTTTTGTAGAATAATTTTTGGTAATAATAATACGGGTGCGGTAAATCCTATTACGTCAAAAACTTGATGAGCTTTAGACAATACAACTCGTTTCGTAATTTGCTCGTGTATCTCGGATACTGGGTCAATTTTGCAAGAAAGAGTATCTTTATCCGTATCCCATACCATACCTAAAACAGTGACCTCATCCTCATGTGCTGACTGCTCCAACACCTTAAGAGGAACATTGGATTGCCACCCTCGTAAATTGAAATGTCCTTTAGACATAATTATTTGGGACTCTTTAATAAATTTATCCATATCCACCTCAGAGTTAAGACTCGTCAAACAATTATCCACGTAAAAAGAGGGTCTTAAAATTTCAGCCGATTCTCTTAAATCATCGGAAACCGTATTCAAATGATAGCGTAAATTGGCTGCCAATAGAAATGGACTGGAGGTTAAACCGAACGCTACACGTTTATGTCGATATGTTACCAGTTGGTCAAAATTGTCTTTCTCCCACCATAGGAATCGTAAAAAATCTCTATCGCTCTCTTGAATTCCGATCATACAAAAAGCTCGTTGTATATCACTAGAGACTGCACATTTATATTCTCTAAATCTATTAAGAATAGAAGGAATTTGGGAAATCAAATTTGGACCCGTAGCTAAACAATCATTCAGTGACAAAGAATTAATTGTTTTAGCAGACGCATTAAAAACTGGTCTAACTTTCGTAGTGGCATTATCCTTAAAAATCGGTCTGTGAGGTAAATAATGTTTTCCACTTAAATTTGCATCTAAATGTTGATCAATCACTTGTTCAATAATACCAAGAGATAACCATTCCTCAAAAACATCACCGTAATACTTCATTTTATTTGAAGCAATTAATTTCCTTTTGGTGGCTATCGCAATTTTTTTTGCCAAGAGAAAATTTGTTTCTAACTGTTTCTGATCATTAATCCATGGTAACGCTACCTCATATCTACCTAATTTATCAATTCGTAAACTGCGTAAAAAATATTTCTCAGTCTCCTGAGAAAGTTGAGTCTCATCCTCCAAGATGGGATCACAAATTCCCAAAGAATCGAGGCGCCACAAATCAGTCAACAAACTATCTTTCGTTAAAAGATTCACTACATGAGATGCAATATTCGTTTGCATAACACTCTCGTGAGTAATGACTGTATTTTGATGATCGCCCTCATTAATATTCGGTTTGGTGCCCATATTTCCAAAACATCCCATTAAAGTCCATCCAAGTTTACTGTGTATTGCGATGGGGCCAGATGTTAAATTTATAACCTTACCAGTGAGTATTTTTGACAAGTAATCGGCGCCAATCAAAAGCTTAATGTCTGCTTTGGCTCCATCGTTTATTGCGAAATCTGAAATGGGAATATTTAATCTTTCGCATTCTTGTGCAATACTGAAAGAGGAAACGCGATTTATTTTTGAACATATCTGTGGCTGATTTAACACAGAAATAATACATTTATAAGATCTATCAATATTACTTATTTCAATATGAAAAGATTCGTATATTCTTTCACGTACTTCAATACCTCCAAACAGAGATTGTTGCAATGTTATTTGACTTTTAGATTTAAAATTTAAACTTTTAATTACATCATTACACAGGTAAGAATTCTGGGCTCCGGAATCCAAAATTGCACGTATTAAAATCTCTTCATTACCATTATGTAATCTAACAACTAAAGTTTGTAACAATACATCAGAGAATTGTGTTTCCTTATTTAACGTAGTAATTGTAGAACGATCTGGTTCCAACGTAAGATTTTCCGTTTCTTTCACGGGCAAATCTGGGCATAACACTACAAAGTGTCTTTTTTTACAAATAATGCATTTATGCTTAGAAAAACATTTATCCGAATGGTGAGATAACTTCAGACAAACAAAACAGGCGTTTTTTTCCCTTACAATATTCTTTTTCTCTACCAAAGACATGGCAGAAACTGTGTCACAATTCTCTGAAGCATGCGACTTTTCACAAAAAATACATTCAATTTTTCTAGATCTATATGCATTAGAATCATACATATTATTTTTTCCTGACGTACTTAATAACTCATGAGCTACAGGATTATTTTTATTACGGGAGTTATCAACATTTCTATTATTTTGTTTCTTATAATTTACATAATTATTTTTATTAGAATTATTGTAGGGGGCAGTAAGAGGAGTGTTAAAAGATCTGGCCATTTGTATTCTAGCCTCACTTTCTACTTCAAATTTTAAGAAATCCATCAAAAGATCAAGATCAGATTTATTAGTATTAACATCAACCTTACCTCTGTTACGTTCCCAGGCTCTTATCACTTCACTAGGGAGAGCGGATTCTACTAAAGGATATAAAAACTCAGCGTAATTATTTTTTGTTACATTTAAAGCTTCCAGTGCTCGTAACTGAGTTTGCAATTTATCGTATAAAGTAGAAATATCCGTATTAGTGGTCTTATTCATCACAAGCTCCAGAATATCTCGTATGAACACCTGTATCAAAACTTTGTCTTGCCCGAACCTTTCTTTTAAATAAGTAACTGCATGTTCGTAATTCTCAACACTTCCAGGAAAACTGGAAACGATTTCTCGCGGTTTGGAGTGCTCTTTTGTGGATTGTAGAAGAAGTTGTAGCTTGTATGCGGGATCAATCTGCGGATTTTCATGTATTTTTTGAAATTGCGCCCAGAATGTGATCCACTTCCTGGGGTCGCCATCAAACTTGGTTATCTCAAACTCCGGCAGCCGTTGTAGATGAGACGTAGGGGGTTGTCTGCTGGGGCCATTAGAAGGGCATTCGTTGGTCGTGATGGACAAGGTGGCCTGCTGGTTAACTTGCTGGAGAAGTAGTTTCATTTTTGTTCTCGCCGTAGACAGCTTTTCTCTGTACTCCTCTATGGCATCGTACTCCGTCTCGAATTGCACTTGATCCACTCCAGTGGTCTGCATCTCTGCTAAAACCGCTTCATCTGCTAGCCGCAGTTGTTCAGCTCTTTCCAATAGCACGTCCATGGAAATCTCCAGTTGCACTAGATCCGGTGGTTCGGTCACTAAAAGACCATCAAACTTGGTCAGAGCACGAGTAAAAGATCCTCTACTCGCCGCTCTTCTCTGCGTCATTCTCTGCTTCAGATTTTCATGAGACATGATGATCACAGCGTAATTCCATCCAATTAACCGTATCACCGACACGTAATTCGTAACACGTAATTGTCAACCGGTTATGCAATCTAGTTCTACGCACATAAATATTTGTAATCCATAAATTCGTAAACAACAGTTCGTAAGTGCGTAAAATATGTCTACCCAATTCGTAGCAGGTACCTATATTCGTAGTAAACGTACTAACGTCATCCCGGCAGGGATGCCAAATGTTCTTAATCGTAAATAAATTCTTAAATTATCCAGGATGATGTTGTGTGTCTTATGGGTTCATCGGTACCAAACTCGTAAAAATGAAACATATATTTATTATTGGGTAACACCGTAAAGAACGGAGCGCCAAGACGCGCGTCCGATCTATTTTAATTACGTATACAGAGAGAGAGTTACATGGGAGGGGAAGGGGTTTTATCTTCTTCCCACGCATGCGCGCAGGCAGCAGAACACTTATTCGTAATTCCCAACAAACATGTTTAGAATGTTGGAACATGATTTGTGGGGTTTTCAACACTGTCCTTTTTTTTAAAAAAAAATTCTGAAACAGCGTGCATACAATCCAATGAATTTTAACCTCTCCAAAACTTATCCCGTAATTAATAACATGTGCCAGTTATCAACTTAACTAATATATTTTTAGATAAGTATAAACATCCACAACAGAATGCCATACTTAATTTAACTTGGTTTTGAAAACTTTTTATTTTACGAATTTTTATGTTTTGCCTCGTCTCGATTTTGAGATTTGCGGGGTGAATCGGAACACTTGAAAAGTGATATTAAAAAGCTGTTTTTGGCAAGATTATGTTCCTCACAAGATTCAACGACTGAAGAAGAGTCTAATTACTCCTTTCAAGACAGTAATCAAGATTGCAGGCTTGAATAAATGTCAGAAGAGGAGCTTAGTTACCGCATGGCAGAAAACCCGATTGTTCGAGTTTTTTTTTTTTTCTCTAAATGATTTCGTTATCTTTAAATTATAAGGAAAAATGTATGAAGACTCTATGTGAGCAAAGTTTTACACCCACAAGAATATTGCTATATAAGTGTGTTTTACAAAAGCGCCCATGAACGAAGAGATTTTCTGAAACAAATGAGGATGCTTTTCTCCTTTCTCAAAATACTTTAAGGAATTTGCAGTCATACGCCAAGCAAACATAAAGTAGATTAAAAAATGTTATTAATTTTAAAGACTATTTGGATGAATTATAGGAGAAGAGTTGATACGCTTTCAAACATATGATTTGTTTTGACAATAATTGACAAACACAAATTTTATTCGTTATATTAAATGATTTTTTTATGATAATTTTGTGTTCCTACACACCACAATGCATTATAAGTTGTTTTTTGTCACCCTATAAACATTTAAATAAGATCAGACATAAATTGTAACGAGTGTTCCGATTCACCCCTTTCTGCGGGGTGAATCGGAACACCATGAAAAAATTCAAAATAAATTTAAGTCCTAGTTTTTTCAATTTTTTTTGGATCTATCCTCAAAGAAGAAGGCTAGACCCAAGTTTCAATGAGAAAAATATGTTCCTTAACGATTTTATTACAACCGATTTTTACTTTGAAAGTTGAAAAGTGTTCCGATTCACCCCATTTTACGGTACTTCGAGACTGATAAAAGTTGAAGAGGGAGATTATTAATTATTAGTATATTTCAAGACAAAACTTTAATTGTCCTTATGATTGTGTCCAGTTTATACAGCACATTTTTTGTTTATTATGGCAAAAGGATAATTCTACAATGATTTATAGCATAAAAAGAAGCCTTTTATGTATGCATTTCACTTTATTTACTTCAAAAATAATTTTTTTTTTGTGTTCAATTTTCAGTTGTTCCTATAATTCTGACCACCACTGCATATTCATTTGCTAATGTGCTTTGAATCTCGAAATAGGTTTCGTGGAGTTAGTAACACTGCCCATTTTTTTGTTACAAATCCTGATACAGCGAGCATCATGCATTAAGGTAACCAGGAAAGTTGAACTTCTCCAAAACCTTTCCTGCAAGTACTAACATGTTCCTGTTAAAGATTTAACATATTTTTTAGATAACTACAGTCACCCACAACAACATGCCATATTTTGCCTAACTTGGCTATGGTCATGAAACTTTTCACTTCATGAAGTTTTATGTTTGGCCTCGTTTCGATTTTGAAATTTGCGGGGTGAATCGGAACACTATAAAGAGTAGCATTAAAAAGTGCAGAGATGAGATTCTTTTTCTTTTTCAGATTTCCCCTTTTTTGTAATTTTGGAGAAAATCTGCTTTTTTTTTCTTTTTCTCTTGAATCTCCGCTTTTAATTTTTTCCACGAATTTCCATTTTTTCTTCCACTGTACATTTTTGCTTTTCTTACCGAAAATTCCGCCAAAGAAAAGAAGTCTTCTGTTTTCAAAAGAAAATTCTCGAAAAATATGCTCAACCCCGCGTACTGGAGAGGAAACCAGTTGATTAATCTTTATTGCCGGAAAACTTATGGAATTCTCAAATCGCTTGTAATGTTGGCACTCACTTCGGAATGGGGAATATTTTTCTATAATGTAGCAAAAAAATCTGTTTCTGTTTCTAAAAAACCTGTGTTCTGATCTAGGTGTTTTACCCGTGCTCTAAATTTTTTCCTTTTTCATTCTATTCGCATACGATCGTACGTCGTTTGCGCATTGAAATTGTAAGATTATTATATGATGATTTTTTTGAAGATCTATTACTTTGATAAAGATTTATTTTTATTTTATGGCTACCATTAAAATTGGCCACTGTTCTCGTGATTACTGAGGGCACTTCGCCGAGAATTACGCTGTTGCACGATGATCATTTTCTTTGGATGTTACGGCGATATAATAGTCCCTGATGTTAGTCTAAAGATTTTCACGTGTCAGGCATGGCTCAGTTAAACTGAAACTCGGATTTCTGCTTTTTTTAAAAATAAAATTTTGATAATTCCTGAGATTGATACAGATCTACATTACAATTTTATTGGGCTCCTTGCAAGTGTGACAGCCAAGGAACTTGCTTACGTTTAGATTTCCCCAAACCTTCGTTGTGAAGAGCTCCTGCAGAATGTTGCGTCGATATAATCGCCTCTATTGCAGAGATTTCTACCCGGTGTTAACTTTGATGTATACTTTGATATGATGGTCAATTTGCAGATTGTTGCTTTAATGTGATTGACGAAATTTGCGCCGGTATGGTGGATGCTATCGCCGATATTTGAATTGGTTGTTTCAGATTGGTTGTTTTCAGATTATCTGGCACCGTCAGCAACACGAGGGCTATAATGCGCCGAAACATTCGTCATTAGACAAGCCAACATACATTTACAAACACCCATGCCAACACGGGACTCGAACCCGCAACCTCGCGGTCTAGAAGCTAGCACGCTAACCACTGTACAGTTTGGTCGGCGATATTTGAATTGGAGTAGTGATAATATTTACCTAGGTTTATTGCCGAGAATTGTAATACCGTTTTGGTGTCTTTTGCCTAGGCTTCCGCTGATGTGATAGCTGTTATGGTGTCTTTTGCCTAAACTTGCTTTTGATGTCTTTTGCCTAGGCTTCCTCTGTTATGATAGCTGAGCGGTCCTTGAAATTTTTTTGCAATGAGCCTTTAGCTACTAATTTTTATTAAAAGGTTATGCTTTAATATTAATTTAATATTCTTTTTCTTTACTTACTGAATAAAAATAATTAAATTTGTAATTATTATTTTGTTATTTTTTTAATCATGTAGCATTTTTTGGTAATTTATTTCTTACAACATGATTCGTGTATAAAGTTTGGTGCAATTTTTTTTTTTTTTTTTGCTCGCGTATGATTTCAGTCGTTTGGGTCTTTAGCCAATCATACCCCTGAAAGTGGTTAAGTGGGAATTGCTTTATTTAATTTATTATTTCGCAATTAATTTAGACTCAACTTTTCCTGAGGACAAGGAATGTCAGTGTCTCGGAAACTGCGTTTCATTTCAACGATATTGAAAACAATTATAAACCCTGCTTTGGGATGTTGAGCCAAAGAGCACTCAATCTCCCAGTAAAAGCAACAATTGAAATTTATCGATTAAATAAGATATTAACATCTAAAACATGGGTGTTAGGTATTAAAATTACAACTACACTAATTCTGTTGGGTGTTGCTACTAAGATTAATGAAAGAACACTGATGTAAAAAAGGCATATTTGCTCGTGCAATGAGGCTTAATAATGGGATGAATAATTTTTGTTCCATTTGGTACATTTTGCGTAGCCACTGTTCAAGCCTTTTCAAATTACATCTCGGACATAAAAACTGGTTAAGTAGTTAGAAGATGCGAAGTCGTTGGTATTCAGCTTGCGCGCACACACACACACACACACACACACACACACACACACACACACACACACACACACACACACACACACACACACACACACACACACACACACACACACACACACACACACACACACACACACACACACACACACACACACACACACACACACACACACACACACACACACACACACACACACACAGATTTGAGATTTGTGTGTACCTATTAATATGCTTTATCTATATCTGAGTTATTACGGCCTGTTTGTAGTTGGGCAACTTGTTGTATTTTTTTATTTTTTTATTTATTTATGAAGTTTACAATATAAGTATTAAAGATTTTGAATTTTAAAAAGCTTATTGTTTTATAGTATAACCTTTAAAATACATCAGGTATTGATAATTTTATTTGAATTTTTAAATATAAATGAGTTTTCAATAAGAACGAAATGTACACGAATACATTTTATTGTCATCTTTTGGAGTAACACAGTTACATGACATAGTAGCACAGACAATATGTGAAATGAGAAGGAACTGTATTATTAAACAGTTATATGTTATTTATATGGTTAAAGAAACCTTAAACTTTAATTTATGAATATTTTACTTATTTGAAGAATTATTTGAAATATTTAATGCGAAATAGTTTTCTATGTTCTGTTAAAGCTCATGACTTGGGTACTTTTCAGAGCTAAGCAAAAATAGCTGTACTTGGACGTACAAAATCTATCTTAAAATAACTAACACTATCATTTTTCCTTTTTCTATGCCTACACACATTGCTGATAATTATGCAAAATAAAAATATGCAAACTTCAAAAGTTCTTCAAAATTTAGTTTAAGGTTTTACAAAATGATAAGAGGATGGATTTAAAATTATAGGATTGCAGTTTACTATGGAACAAAATGTGTTTATTAATTTAAAACAAATTAATTTAATAACAGTTGCATTTAGCTTTCAGATTGGAAAAATAATAAACTCTAAAGAATAATGTAGTTAAGAAAAGAAATAACATATACCGATCTTAGAAGCTAGTCTTGTAATTGTGTATTTATTTAATCTTTTTCATTTTAACATTTGATTTTATAATTCATTAGAATTGAAATTTAATTTGTAATCGGTTTAAACGTTACAGAGTATCTGTTCAAATACACAAATCTGCTAATAAAGCAGCTATAACTTACAATGGCCTTGTTAAAGGAAGGGGTACACACACATTTCATATTTTAACAATATCCGTTGTTGATATCATTTGAAATTTTTTCTTACACTTTGAGGGCTTTTTGGCACCGAATCGCTGCCACTGATGACAAACCCATAAAAGAGTAAACAGCATTAAAATAATTTTTTCTTACACATATTTACTTTGCTGGTAAGTTTATTTTATTCTATTGCCTTCCTACAGTTAAAGGGAAAAAATATAAAGACGTGAAACTATCTTAGCTTTTAACAAGAAAGTTTCACTTAAAAATTAAACTTTCCAATACCTGATGTCCCTTTATTAATTTCTCAAAAATACTTCCAAAATAAAAAGTTTTAACTGAAGAAGAATTGGCAAAAGAGTCAACTGTTTCTTGGAGATTTAAATTTTTACCAAAAAGAAATTGAGAATAAATACTGCTTGCAAATAAGTAAAATACACTCTCCATATCCTTACAATTCATTACTTGAAATAGAATTTAGATTCTAGTGCTCGATACTAATTTTAGCATTAAAACTTCTCTCTAACTAGCATTTAGTTGCTTCATAAATGCAATCTATTGGAAATTTCATTAGCGACTTCTAATTTCACGTTCGTGCTATGCAATGGCACGTTTCATGTATTTTTCTAGAATTGTCTGATTTTTTTACTACAAAAATCAAACTAAAGAAATATACATGTTTGATTTCTAATATTTCTTATACATTAATGTAATTGCCTCTTACAAACATTGTAATTCTCTTTTGTGACAATTTTACAAAAACTAGTTGCTAATAAAGGAATAAGTTAATTAATAAATTCGTACATTTTAGATGCTTTTCTTTTTGGGGAAAAAAAAGAATGTGATAAAGAACTTAAGAAGCAAATACAGTTTTCCTTAATGGAAATTTGATTTAATAACTTTTATGGAAAATCGATTTTAAATCAAAATGATTGAATGCATACATTTGCAAAACATTTTAAAATTAATTTGAAAAATTAATACATTCAACTTAATCCCATTGATTAAGTTATTGCTCAAAATATAAAATAGTTATATATGAATAAATTTATTTATCCGATACATTCATTTTGCATAAAGTGTGTTTTCAAATTTAACATTCAGTATTCACTACCTGAAGCATTAACATTTAATACATCAATGCTAATGACAATTGGTAAATTTAACTTCCAAAAATGCCATCAATGTTAATCATTCCATTACTTTTTTTTACATTCACATATCTTATCTGCAGACAGACCTTCAATGTTCATGGATTCTTCAAACAAAATTTGTAAACAGATACCGAAACTGTTTAAAATCCCTAAAGATTTGAGATAATATAATTTAATATTAGAACATTATTTTCAAGCACTGCAAAATAATATTTGCCAATATTTGTAATATGCAACTGGTTTTGCATTCTTTTTAAAAAATTTAAACTGTTTAAATATATTATTTACTCCTTTAATTCAGCTATCATAAATCAATGCATTTGAAAACTTCAAAGACGTTTGTAGACAAGCATTAACTGTACGCATATAAGTTCATAATCACTGTCTTCAAAATAGAAAAATATAAATTTGTATAAGAATTCTATTAAGTGAAAGAAAATATGAGCTCAATTAATCAATTTTAGACACAGGCTCTTACACATATTAAAGATTCAATTACCATTTTTAAGTGAGCTAAAAAGTTAATCATGTAGGAAATTAGATAATATTGGTGAAAAATCCATTGAAATAGAGCATTGGGTCCGATCTGTGAATACTTTCATAAACAACAACAACAAAAAAAATACACGCAAGGAAGCCAATTGGAGTGGATTTAGAGTGGCTTCCAAGAGAGTGCAATCACATCGCAAGGAGTTGAACATAGATAGACACATGTGAAAACAGATGGTTAGCTATGGAAAATTTGATGCAGAACACAAGATTCGTCGAGACGACAATTGTGGTTGTAATAAAGAGTTCAAGGATCTCAATCGAATACGACGAGTGGTCCGAATAGGTAGGCTCCGGGAACGTCGGTTTCGGGCGAGCCAATGAATTGGGCGTAAAGCTCCTGGTATCGAGCCTGACTGATGCCACCGGCTTTTTTATCTTCTTCCTGGAAAGGAGAAAGGACGATTACTTCAGACTTGTTAAAATCCTCGGGAAAACGAATTTTCGCTTTATTGACATGGATTTTGGTCTTTTGAGATTGATGAAAATTGTCGTATCAAACTCAGATTGATGAAAATCCTCAAAATGACCTCATTCTGTGAATTTCTGTTTTTCCCCCTTCTGCTTAGGAGTTGTAGCATGCCTTTTATTACTTTTTACAGAGTATCTTAAGTTAAGTTCTTTCAGCTAATTACTTATGTTATTTGAACAATATTAAAACGGTATTTGAGAACCGTCCTCAATAGCTGCATTTGACTTTCTTCACAATTATGGTGTAAATTCTGTAAAAATGATCCAGTGGTACTATATAGAAGCTGAGGTGTTTCTAATTTTTCTAATTATAATACAAAAAAAAAAAAAAAAAAAAAAAAAACACCCAAACACATTGGGATTTTTCTTTGCTTTGTTTGAAAATCGTAACTTTTCTTTGGCTTGCTATTCAAGTGCTTTATTATACAATTAATAGCTACAACAATATAATGATTTGAAGTCAGGTAAATTCTATTTATATTGAATACTTTAAACGCTCAATAAAGCAGACACACGAATGAGTTTGAAATTTACGCTAGTCACAAAACTACCTTGGTTGAGGAGCAAGCAGGTTGTTCTGTTAATGTTTTTGTTTAGCTACTAATGCACTACGGAGTCTTTTTTTGGATGTGCCATTGTTTCCAGCCTTTACTTTAATCAGTGAGAATGCCGGATCTAATAATACCACGGATATAAGTTGCTGCTCCGTATCATTCATTAAAAGCGCTGACCTAATCGGCTAATGTTGGAGTAAAGCGGATTATTAACCTTATTGTATTCTGCTTTTTATCGTTATGAAAAAAAAAAAAAAAAAAAAAAAAAAAAATAATAATAAACAAAAATATTTATAGAAATTTCGTTTACATACATTTTACCTATGGCAAAATTCAAATATTTTAAAGAAATTTAAAAAAATGATCCAAATCTAAAAATTAAAAATAAGAAATAAAATTACAATTTTGTAGGAGTAGTTACAGGGATTATAGATTCTTACTATCAAAATGCTTAAATTTTATGCTTTTATTCATTCAAATTTTGACTGTTTTGAAATATTTTATAATTTTTTTCCCTAAGAGGGGGAAGGGACATCAATCACCGTCCATATATTACAGTTTTATAATAAGTTCAACCACTATAAATTACATTTCTTTTGTGACAATTCCTGAACAAAGTTGAGAAGCAGTTCAGATCATTGTAGAAGAAAGATATCGAAAAATTGTTTTACAAAAATGTTTCGCCACTTCTTTTTATCTTGTCGATTAGAAATGGGAAACATGGCATAAAGTTGTAATTCGCAAAAACATTCACTGTCTCAGAAATCAATTATACAACTTTGTGGCATTAAGTTTTTTCTTCAACTAATTTTCAAAAAGTAGAAAAACAAAATATTACAACTAGTTCTGATGCTTAGTGTAGTGGCAAATTTAGCAGTACATAGGGTATTTTGAAATTTTAAATGACAGAAAAAGATTAAATACAAAACAACTTTAAAGAAATAGCAAAACCAAAAGAAAAATCTTAGAAAAAATGACTTCCAATTGATCGTGAACTTTCACATTCCATTGAAAATCGTATGACTAAGAAATCAAGATTACAAACCTCTTCGATTGAAATAGCACGGCCTTTCAGCTACAAAATTTAAAACATAGTGGGCATGATTGTTTCATTGTGACCGTTTTAGGTTAGTGGCAGTCTCTCTTTTTTATATTCCAAAGAGAACAACTAATGAAAGCCATAAACGCAATCCCCCTTTCTTGCCGCCCCTTTCCCCTCCAATCATAACTAGACTATTGCAAAAAAAAATTAAAAAAAAAAAAAAAAATTCTTTTGAATTTTCAAGGTGCACTCCTCTCATGTCATTCTTAATGCTAAAAGATATTCACATGCAAAATTTTAGGTCTCTGGGTCAATTTTAGACACCCTCTCACTTCGAAAGATTTCCGATAGGAGCCAATTTTGACTTTGGTGTAGCAAGTAACGAATACTTATTTTGAACTTTTTTAAATGCAGTGTAGTGTCTGTTACACTCAATTCTTCAAATGAAATCATAAAAAAGCTATTAACACAAAAACATAAAAAAAACGATGCCACATAACACCCCCCCAAAAGAAGAAATTCCATAGAAATATAACTGGACGGTCGCTTGCCCCCTTTCCCCTTTTAAAAAGGCCAACAACCCGTCTCCTATCCCAGGGTGCTTCTTTTGCTTAGGAAAATTCTCAAACAATCAAGATTATTCACAATAAACATTGCTTTCTCATTATTTCAATATGAGATTATTACATTATTATATTAAAGAAGAAAACAAAGAAAGACAAGCAGGTTTGATATCTTGAATGCCAACTACGAAGAAGGCAAAATTCTTGGTATCCTAGTCATATTTAACACAACAGGTACAGAACAAGCATAAGCGACATTTGGCTCTCAAACAAGTGGAATATTTCGGGTAATGTGAGATTTCTTGTGTTGACACGACAATTTCAATTCAGGATGGTAAACCGGAGCTTGTGTTTTTCTAGAAAATCTCTTGGACATTATTTTTTCTTGCTTATAGACATCACAACTTTTAAAGAATATTGAGTTCCGTTTTCAAAATTGTTTGGAAGAAACGTTGCGTCAAGTAAACACCGATTACATTAAATTTAGGGACTCTATTTGTCCAAATATCAGCAAAGAGGTTAGTTTCCAAATCCTAAACACCAAAAAAACTAAAGCATAAGAAAACCCCTCCATACTAGATTTGAAACGAATACTTTCTATCCGAAATAGGAAGAATTTGATATCTCGTTACGATTTTCTGGAATGCGGGAAATTGATGATCATGTAGTGGCTAGCCACACATAATTTTTTGTTTTCTTACTCCAAGTGAAATGATTTCAGCGGAGGGGGCTACAGCCTTCTCATCCTGCGAAGTTCTAAATATGTGTCACAATTCTTATAAAACTATGTTTTATAGTATAGATTAACTATAAATATGCGTTTTTATTCTGTAGAAAGTAAATGTTTCATGTATTATAGCTTTTTTCGTGATTTTAGATTGTGAATTTTAGTGATAAATCAGTTTTTCGAATTGGAGCGGGTCATAT
The DNA here is from genome assembly GCA_963978545.1 of Linyphia triangularis. Classification (NCBI taxonomy): domain Eukaryota; kingdom Metazoa; phylum Arthropoda; class Arachnida; order Araneae; family Linyphiidae; genus Linyphia; species Linyphia triangularis. The sequence continues at coordinate 61,350,115 of OZ021726.1, forward strand.
CTTCCCCAAATGACCTGGAATTCGGTACACATTATTATTTTTACATAGAGAACAACATAGGAGGGGTGCATCATATATATAAAAAAAAATATTAAAAAAAATCCCATATGATTATGCAACGACCTAATCATCACTGTCTTTTACCTTATTTGCTCATTGAAAAGCATCTGTAGTGTCAGGACACGTTTAGTCTTCTATGGAAACTGACCGTTTCTTTGTTTTAAGACTTGGTGACAAGAAGACATAAAAGTCAGACACTAAACCCTCGATCAGTTTCATCCCTTTTACTTTCGTTTTTATTTCGTGTTCTTTTGAGACCTGATGAGAGTTTTACTTTTTTTACCCCTGTTGTTTTAAAGCATTTTGATTGGAGGCTTTTGAGAGAAGATTAATGAAACAATATTTATTAAAAAATTCAATATTTATATCTTATAGTTTTTTAATGGGAAAATGAAGTCGGAAAAACATGAGGCTTATTTCAGATGTTGCTCCCCTTAGTTGAGATCGGTCTACTTGGATCCTATGGAGACCCTGTTCGAATCTCACTTAGAAGTCCAGATATTGCTGTAACGATGTTCAACGCAGTATAACTTTCGTGCAGCTTTTGAGCAAGAATCCATTTCCGTCTACCTTTCTTCTTGTCACTGATATATAGCTTCACAAAAAAACTTATACGAAAAAAAGATTTAAAAAAAAAAATAAAAAAATAATAAATAAATAAATAAATAAATAAATAAATAAATAAATAAATAAATAAATAAATAAATAAATAAATAAATAAATAAATAAATAAATAAATAAATAAATAAATAAATAAATAAATAAATAAATAAATAAATAAATAAATAAATAAATAAATAAATAAATAAATAAATAAATAAATAAATGTCAGCACGTACCGTGACGAGTTTGTTGTAGCAGTCGTCGATTTCCTTGATCTCCTGGAATGCGCTGCGGTTCACGCAGTCCATCCGGAATTCCTCCAGGGTCACGACGCCATCGCCTGGAACAATCGGATAATTTAGTTGGATTTTGGCAATCACTAAAAAACTACATCTTTGGACGCTTCACTTTCAGTATATCACGTTATCAGTTTTCGACTGAACTTCGGTATGGCGACATGAATGTTGATTTTGATGAAACTGTAAAATTACTGTTTACAGTTTTCTCCTGCTTTGGTAAAGGTTAAATAGAAGTAGAGATCTAAGCTAAAGAGACCCTAATTTCGCCTTTTGTAACGCTTAATAACATTCAAATTCTAGAAACATTTTGTTGCAGACAAACTTATTGGAATAAATATACCACAGCACGTAAGTCATAATTTGATCGGGCACTGTTCAATTAAGAGGTAGACTTTCGTGGAAACTTTTAGAATAGTTTTTGCAAGCAGAAAAGTACATTTTGCAATAGAAAGGCTTGGTATAAAGATTTGAGTAATCAAAATGGTGTAATAGTTGGAGCTTGAGAGGAAATCCAAGCTTGATCTGAGCGTGTAGAAGAAAAAAAGAGAACATAGAATTTCAGTGAAGTTTGCATTTTCCCCTTTATTATCACTGAAAGGTTTGTACAGTATGGTGGTCCAAAAAAAAGGCCGATTTTATTTTTTAAAAAGATTTTTAATGGTACTACCACAGCGTTTCTCAACCTTTCAGTATTTGTGGCCCAAATTTCAATCATAATTTTCATCGCGCCCCCTTCTTACAATAAAATGTATACAACAATAATGTATATAGAGTATTTTGGATTCTGTTTTTAAATTATTTTTAACTAACTGCCAAAAAAAAAGAGTAAAAGCGAGCCAACGTTGGCGAGAAACCACATCTGGCATTTTGCCAAGTGGGCGATGAACACGACCGATGCCGTCTCGAGCATGTGTAGAGCAAATGTTTTTCATAGGAAGAAGGAAAATGTCCGATAGCACAAGTTTCAATTCCAGTCAGTCTCATTCGAGCCGATCCTTCTATTGCTATCAAATCTATCGTGAATGTGTATGTTACATATGTTTTCGTATTAATTGCAATTCCCTTTGTTAAATATTTACGGCAGCAGATTTATGCAATTTTTGTAAGCGGAAGTAAGCGAACATTAGATGATAGTCAAGCATCAACAAGTATACTGACGAGCGTGGTTCCGAAAATAAAATCATGAAAATATTCTCAAGAATACTTCAATTTTGGGTTTACCAGTACTGAAGTAAATGAAGAAGAAAGACCTCTGTGTATCATTTTCTCAAAAATATTGGTCGCAGACAGCATGAAACCTAATAATCTTAAACGACATTTGGAAATGCTACATAGTGAGTACGTCAACAAACACAGAGAATTCTTCGAATTAAAATTAAATTCACATAAAGAGCAAAAATCATATTTTTTAAAACTTTGTCTGTGAATAAAAAAGCTTTAATTGCATCTTACAAAGTTTCATATAAAATAACCAGATGTAAAAAACCTCATACCATTGGTGAAGAGCTTATTTTGCCAGCAGCAATTGAGAATGTAGAAACTATATTTGGAGATAATTTTTCAAAACAATTGCAGTCCATACCTCTTTCAAATAATATTGTTGCTAGTCGAATTGGTGATATAGCTGAAGATGTACAGTGTCAGTTTTTCACAAAATTGCGTGACAAATTGCTTTCAATACAGCTTGATGGAGCAACAGATAGTAATAAAGATGCTCATTTGATTGCCTATGTTCGATTTTGTGGTAATATGTCAGTAGTAGAAGAACTACTTTTCTGCAAATCAATAGAACTCCAAACAACAGCGCTCGCATTATTTGCAATTTTAAATGATTTTATGAACGAGGCAAACATAGAATGGAAAAACTGCGTTAAAATATGCACCGATGGGGCTCGTTCAATGTCCGGAAGATCCCAAGATATACAAGCACTTGAAAAACAGAAATCGCCTCAGTTTTTTCTGAACACATTGCATGATCCACAAAGAAGCTTTGACTTCAAAAGAAATGAGTCCTGGTCTGAATATTGTGTTAACTACGGTTGTAACCGTAGTAAATTATATACAAATGAGACCCCTGAAATCGAGAACTTTTCCGCACTTTGTAAAGACATGGGTTCAGTACATTCAGCATTACTATTTTATTGCGAGGTACGATGGTTATCATGTGGGAAATTTTTGCAACGTGTTTATGAATTAAGAGAAGATGGTTGGTTGGTTGAACTCCCGGCTGGGAGTGGAAAGGAAGGACTTTGTGAACTAGCACCTGCCTCCTCGTACATATCTGAGAGAACCACCTCTCTGGAACAGGTTACAGTAAAAAAATGGACTAATAAAAAAAAAAAAAAAGGGGGGGGGGGGACATCAAATCATTTCGGTGCAGAAGGAATTTTGTGAAGTTGCCATTTCAATGCTTTCTCCGGGAGAGGACGTGGACACACACGTCGAGCTTCAGTTCAGTCAACTTTGAGTTCAATTAAGAGAAAAAACAGCCATGTTCCTAGAAGAAGAAAACAGACCGGAAGCCGAGAATTTTCGTGATGAAATTGGTCGACATATTCGAGAAATTAAATAACTTGAATCTTCAACTCCAAGGAACAAATGCACATTTGTTGGATAGAAGTGATAAAGTTAATACTTTTTGTAGAAAATTGAAATTGTGGAGCAGAAATTTAAAGCAAATAACCTAACAATGTTTGCAAATGCGGATGATTGTACTCAAACTTACAAGGCTGAGGAAGAACATGTAAAAGTTGTTTTTGTAATCATTGAAAATAATTTAGCCACTCTGGCAAAGAATTTTAAAAAGTATTTTCTTGCTAACGACAAACTGATAGCAAGTTACGAGTAGGTTAGGGACCCATTTCATAAGACTCCTGAAGGACTCTCAATTGATGAGGAAGACAAATTCATAGACTTCACTTCAAGTGGCGAAACCAAAAGACAATTTAGTAATAAATTACTATTTGAATTTTGGGCAGGAGTAGAGGATTATTTTTCTGCACTAAAAACAAGGGCATTTCGCATTCTATTACCATTTTCAACATCCTACCTTTGTAAAACTGGATTTTCTGCTGTGGCTTCTTTGAAGACAAAATATAGATCTCGGCTAAATATAGAAACAGAGCTGAGAGTGGCTATTTTTAATATTAAGCCTTCCTTCGAAAAACTTTGCTCTGTAAGACAGGCCCAAGGAAGTCAGAAATAATTATTAAATTTGTTTTTAATTTAGTATGTTTTAATTAAGTAAGTTTTGATTTAGTAAGTTGTTTTACTTTATTTGTTAAATATGTCGAAATAATTTTGTTTTTTATGTGTATGGTTGCTTTCCTCTCAGTCAGTTAATGAATTTTTTTAAATAATATTTTTTCTTGGATATTCTCGCGCCTCCTCGCTGGTGTGCTTGCGCCTCCCTAGGGGGGAAGGGGGGGGGGGGCGCCCCACGGTTGAGAATCGCTGTACTACCAGCTTAATTTGTTCCTTTTAGGCATGTAAGAAAAATATATATATATATATATATATATATATATATATATATATATATATATATATATATATATATATATATATATATATATATATATATATATATATATATATTATATATTACAAAGTTTGAGCTCATAATTTTTGTATTTAGGGGTAGTTCAACACCCGAAAAGATTTATGTTTGGCTATTTTATACTGCAGAAAGCAACAAAAATCAGGAAAATATTAAATTCTATTTCGTAGGAATTTTTAGTATTTTGTGAGTTAAAAATAATTGTAAACAATATAATATTACAACAGTGACATTGAAATAGCTGTCAGGATAAGTTTGGCGATGTTCTTCTATCACGTGTAACAAGAATTGTAGTTGGCCCTCACTGTGTGTAATTTTTCCATTAACTCTTTAACGAGAACTACACTCCTTTCAAGCTGATATTGACTTCAATTGTTTGTATAATTTTAATACTTTATTAAAATCCTCTTAATCCTTCCAGATTTCTGGATGTACTTGAAAAAACGTATTTGGTTGGCTCATTCTTTCAAATAACAAAGGTGACCTTTTTGTCACCAAACGTTTTGTCATAAACGTTTTGATCTTAATTTCAGGACGTTTTGCAGGATTGTTTCTTCAATTAACTTTTTTTAAACCCTTTAGCATAATTCTTTTCAGGCAGCGGGGGAGTGCGCGACTAGAGTTAACCGGTAAAAATTATTTCAGGCGTATAATACAGCTTCAAATTATATCAGAATTTAAGGCTGTGCTAACAAACATCAATGTCTGTCATCAATGACTAATAGGGATTTTTAGCTCCGACGGCCCACTCGATTATCCCTATAAGTACAAGGGAATCATTTTATTTTGCCAGATTTTCTGGTCTATATTAAATTATAAAAAAATATACATGTTCATTAAAGTTTCATATTCTCTAAAGTAACGTATGCATTTTTGCTATTTACTTTGATGCTGTGAACTGTATTTTTTTATGAGAAGAAACACTGGATGATTGAACCCAATTTACCATTGATGTCGGTGGCGTGATATTTGCAGTTGATGGCGTGTTTCAGAGACTGTGGAAACTGCTCGAACGTCTTGCCCATGCAAACGCCCTGGACGCCTTGCTTGAACTCTTCCACCGTCACCTGGCCGTCCTGAAATAACAAGACATTATGAGAATTATCCAGACACAGATTATAAGATCAAGTTTGGATTATTTCTTGAAACAATTAACATTGATATTTTTTAGCCTTGATAATGTAGGGACTGTTATTGCAATGATTTACCACTCATGATTCAGATAATTTGAAACTCTTGTTCAATTTTCAGCTTCGTTTTCAAGTTCTTTTAATAATACTCTTTTCAGGTTATTTTACTAATACTCTTTTACATACTGTGAAATCTGTTCTGTGCCATATATATATATAAATGTTTATCTTGGTTATGTTTAGCCGGATATGTATGTGGAATTTTTAATTTCTATCATCACTGAGGTATAGGTTACTGAATCAAGGTTTGAACTGGATTTTCCACTCCCGCCAACAAGGTGAGTTAAAAATTCACTATATTACTCTTAGAGATAAGTAAGTCATGTAAGTTCTTACTTTTTGAAAACAGTGATTTATAAGAAGCTGAACGACATCGAACAAAATTAAGTTTATATTGATTAAAATATATCAAGGATAATTTTGATGAATTAAAGGCAGGTTATACATAAAAAATGCTAGTACTGAAAATAAAAGTAATTGTTGTTCAAATCTTTTTCGCAAGTCGGAGATAAAAACGCAGTCACGTAGTTATATTTTGCGCTTAATCCAACAATGCAAGGTGACACCATTTATTTATTTCACAGTAATATATATATATATATATATATATATATATATATATATATATATATATATATATATATATATATATATATATATATATATATATATATATATATATATATATATATATATATTCTATATATATTTTAAATTCATTTTAAGAATAAATCAATTGTTTTTGACTGGCAGATTGAATGCAAAGTATATAATAGCAAAAATGCCATAAAAGAATTAACTGGATATTTTAATGTGGGTTCGTATGTGATTAGTAATATAGAAATATCTTCGTGTAATGTAACTTTAAATGTGAAGAAAAGTGAGTGGACATGCTTTTTAGTACTCACCTTGTTGTAGTCGGCCAATTCCGCCATTTCTGACCACAAGTCGTGCATTATTCCCTTGTTTTTTGCGTGCAACTCTGGATTATAAGCTCCTTTGCCTTCATAAATAGTATACTTCTAAAATATTTAAAAAAATACCCATGACTTTTGAAATAACTATGTAAGTTTTAATATTTATGTTTACTGTAAAAAGCATGACTTAACAGCATTGCATTTTTATATTATTTCAAAAGTAGTTGACCCGTGCATAACCTTTGTATTTAAGAACGTTTTAAGGATTATTATTATTATTATTTTTTTTTTTTTTCGAAGTCCATCCGAGTTAGATATTTTATTGAAGAGAAATATAATGAAATGGTTAGGAAAGCATAATTCGGTTCTGTACGACTTATATAGCTGTTATGTCTTCTGATGAATCGTATTTCGTTCATCCATCTAGAGTATCCAATGGAACTTTTTAACATTTAAGTTCGATTTATTAAAGCATAATTCAGAAATTGTTTAAAGTAGAAAGTGCAGCGGGCGAAAAGGGGATCATTGCTGGGCAGAGTCGACGCATAACTCTACAATGAAATCCTCTCGTAGAGTGCCAAGTATCCTCTACATACAGTTTTCTCTATATATCTTCTGCACATAGAGCTTCCTCTAAAAGAGTACCAAAACAAAAATAATTAACTTCAATTTCTAAATAAATAACACAATGTATAATTGAAAATAAACTATTCGTCTGAAGCGGAGCCTTTACATTAGTAAATTATTTATCAATTTTGGTTTTGTATACTAGAAGAAAAAAAAGAGATCAACAGGGAAAAAAAAAAAAAAAAAAAAAAAAAAAAAAAAACATCGTCTAGAAATAATATATCAAATAATATTTTTTCTTGTTAGAAATAACAGTATCTTATCTTCCTATCCATATTTGGTTTTAAAAATTAAAAGTAAAAACTGCTAGTTTTATTTAATACGTTTTAAAGGAATTTTTAAAAGAAATCTGTCTACTTCTTGACACCAATACAACTGCAACATGACACAGCTGTTGCTCCTGTTTACAAAACACTAGGAGTTAGGTAGAATTTCGGTAAGGCCTTAAGTATAGCCAGTCTCTGCATTTTTATGCAAAAGGTCTCACCTTTATCCCTTCAACAACGTTTTACGATAGAATTTAATTATAAATTTCCCCTGGTCTGGCATTTTAATTAAGGTTTTTTTTTTTTAAAACCGTCAAAACATCTCCTTACAAGTTGCATAATAACTTATATCATGATATGCAAATAAATTATAACGTTAAGTAGACCTAAGTCGTATAGAAAAAAGTGGAATTAAAGGAGATAATAAATTCATATGACTGGTAAGTGTTTTCAATTTTATATGAGCTTGAGAATATCATATAGAACAAAAGAGAAGTATTAACTTGAAGTGCTTTTGTTTATGACTATACTGATAATATTTTGGTTTAGTTTTATGCCAAATAGTTATTTTTTGTGTATTTTGTTTGCCTTTGACTATCGTTATTCGCTTTTTTATTGCATTTCTTGATCAGGTGTATGTTATACACCGTAAAAATGATTTCCTGAACGAAAAGTAACTGCGGAATGGAATATTCTTCATTTTTATTTTTCTTATTATTTACTTCGTTTTATGTTTAAATATTTGTTTTTACTCGAGAGCATTTTGTCTTCTTTCTTATAATTTATTTTGTTTCTCAATAAAAAACATTAATTACAAGTGATGAGGAAAACCAAACGAGCCGGAAACTTGAAATTTCTCAGGAAATTTTACAGGACATCTAAGAGATGTGCTATACATTTGCAAAATGTTTCACAATGTTTACAATTTGAGTTTTTTTTTTTTTTTTTTTTCAGAGAATGCTGAATAATGTAATGATAACTTTTCGACTTTTAACTGAAAATTCTTAAAATTTCAAACTAATTCCAATATGAATTATTTTAATTTATAAATTTATAATATTTTTCATTTTAATTTATAACATATTACTCGTATGTTTGTAATTTAATCTTTTCTGTGAATATACGCTTAAAATTTAATCCGAACTCTATACTATAATTTAGTAAAGGTGACAAGAGTCGCATTCAATCCCGTTTCAGCATCTGTAGAAACTCAATCTAAGTGCGGTCTGCGTATGGTGAACTAAGAACTGATGTGAAAAAAGAATGATTAACTAACTAGTTTTTGAGGTTGTTGTCATGGATACGACATCATGCGGAAAGGAAAACTTTGAGGTGCCATTACAAATGTAACAGAGTATAATATAGTGTCTTTCCTGATAAAATATTGATAACCCGTTTCCTTCGCTTTCTTATTCATCTTTCAAAATGCATTCATCAATTTTGACATAGTCCCCCTCCACCCCCTCATACCCTCAGTTTGCTGTAATATATATAACTGTTTCAACATTTAGGAGTGAAATTATAAATTTGAACTAAATAACGAATGCTAAATTGAATAAAAAAACAAGAAAGAAAGATTCGTATTGAAATTTTAAGGTTGTTACAAAACTTATTAGCATAGCATTCCTTAGACTTATTTCAAAGTGTTTCTAGCATTCTTTAAAGTACAGATCCTAAATTGAGAACGTGCAATTTTCTGGTGCCACTTGACGCAAATCACTGCGATATGCTGAGTTGCTCCACATGACGTGACCCACATCAGTGATTTCGTTCCGTCATTCTCTCGTCCGACTCACTGCGAAGTTAGTACTGTGCCGATCATTTCTACATCCCGAAACTTTTCTTCGGTAAACGCTGTCGCAATTGCTTGAAAATTATAGTTTCGGAACTAGCATGGCTGAGATTTTACTTTGGGATTGATCTCATTCTGCTCCTTGCATTCGCTAAAGTAATGATCCTAAACGAAGCAGGCAGATTTTTTTTTTGTCAGCAATAACGCAACAGTGATACGCTTCACTGCACCCACAAGATACACGTCACGGGTTTCGTTCAGTAGTTCTCCCACTCTACTAACTGCTAGAAGAATACTGTGGCGTTTACTTCTAAATCCCAAAGCTTCTCTCGGACAACAGCAGTCGCTTTTGCCTGAGGAGTATAGTTTCAGGAATAGAATGGCCGATGTTTTGCCACGAGATCGACCCCATCTTAATCCTTGCATAATTTAAAAATGCTTAATTTAATAAAGTTCTTAACTGTTCAGATTTTTAATTAAAATATTTTACAGAATACTTACGAGTGAAAACTTTGAACTAAAAAAGCACCCTGTCCAAACACTTCCCATACATTCCTTTTCAATGTAAGGAAATATTGAAAAGGATCGGATGTTTTTTTGAAGCCCCTTCAGTGTCGACGAGATCGTTGTTCTAGAATTTGATCTGTGTCTGTAAGTGAGGGAATCTATTATTCCCAATAGGGTGAACGTAACTCTATCCTGATCCATTTTCCTAGACCCGAGACGTTTAGAATGACCAGAGATTTTTTTTTTGGGATCAAATTTGTTCCCCTTTACTTTCAAAGATTTTCATCCTTTTTCCATTCATGCCTCCGGAAACCGGATATAAGACCGGGCTTTAAATTCCTTCACATCCTTTTGCTGCTGAAAGGGCAGAAAATGTTATAAGAAACACCGTGACGTATATTTTTTTTAGTATTGCTGATACGTTAAAGGCAGAGAGGATGGAGACATACGTTGCCTATTTCAACGTCCTATATCCACGTCTTTGTCGTTGTGAAAATATATAGCCCATTGGATGCTTCTTTTTTTGGTGACCCACGCAATGGTAGTGTTTTGAGATTTCTGTACAAAAAATGTGCTAGCATTCAGAAATTTGTTTTACAATATACAGATTAGGTAAAATGTTTTGCTGAAAGGTTTGCTATTACTTTCAATACTCATATGTATACATAGGGTAATGAAAGTATAGGATTCTGCAAAAAAAAAATTTCTCCGATTTTTTTGCGTTTCTCCACGTTTTGGAAAGTCCTGATTTCAAAAAAGTGATCTAGAAAAAAATGTCTGTCTGTGTGTCAGTGGTCAACATAACTCCCGAACAAATTGACCTACGATGTTCAAATTTGGTGTGCGGGTAGGTTGGTGGCCATGGGATCTACCAATAAGGTTTCCATTGCAGCTTCCTTATGCACGCATGCGCATAAGGTAGCTGCCATTGAAAAAATCATGTTTTTTAATGATTGCTAAACAATGGCTCTAACGATTTTGTTCAAAATCGCTGTTGTAATGCCTCTTAAGGTGTTCTAAACATCCCCATCTCCGAAATTCCTGTAAGTATGTTTTAATGGCGTAAAAAATTGAAAATGAATGCCTTCAACACAGAGTTCTCTTTCCTTGAGTATACCTCACTAACGAAAGATTTTTCTTCTCCTCTCAGTTTCGCTTATAATAAAGGATAATATAAGGACCATTGAAAAGTATATCGCAAAAATTACCCTTTTAGTGAATATTTTTTTTTTTAAAGACCCACACAAGAATTATCGCAAAAAATATCGCCAAACTGGCCATTTTTTCTAAACGAATGATGGAAATATAAAAAAGGTAAATGGCACAAATCCACATAAGTAATATAGTGTATTTGAAAGTTGTGCGCTGTTCCACACCTCTAGTTTTATTTCAAATAACTCATAAAGTACTTTAAATTATATTCAGAAATTTGTCAAATAGTGAGCTTTCTTTTTTATTTGGTAACCTACTATTCTTTATTTTTCATCATACGTCATCACTGACGTGATATTTATTACCACCATGACTTAAAATGTGAAAGTATTTGACGCTCGACAGATGAAATCGTCTGCAAAGTTTTTCATTGAAAATTTAAGAGCAATGGGTTAGCAAATAAAAAAAAAGGACTTCTCATTATTTGGTAACTTATGACATATTTGGCATTCGGATCTATTTCAACTCATTAATTAAAATCTATCTTCTTTTTTCAGTACACTTTCCTGAAGTATTAGAAATAACTAGAATAAAAATCTCACAGGAATATTTTAATAACCCAAATTATTAACACATTTTCATTTGAACCTCATAGTTTGAATGTTCAATAATCTACGTGATATGAGATGTAAATAAACGGTGGTTTGTTTTGGAGTTCTCAGGAAAAAGGGGTACAGGAGGGCCAGGCTGTCCCGTGATATTGTAGCAACAACATTTTTTATAACTACGATTCTAGAATTTGGTCAGATAAAGAGGAGTCAGAATTTGAGATGCCACCTCTATTTCCAGATAAGCGACACACCAACGAGAGGACATTGAGGCATTGATTGATTTAACGTGCAGTTGCCACTATTAATTCTACACGCCAAGTTTAAAAAAGTCATTGTGGAATATTTATAAAAAGTTCCAAAATTAGAATATTTATAAAAGTTGATAAATTTCGAGATTGATGTAGGAAATAACTATGGAAAAGCACTGAAATAAATATTTTCATTTGTTATACCATTTCCCCCCCCCCCCAAATAAAAAAAAAATATATATATATATATATATATATATATATATATATATATATATATATATATATATATATATATATATATATATATATATATATATATATATATATATATATATATATATATATATATATATATATATATATATATATATATATATATATATATATATATATATATATATATATATTAATAAATTTCCTTAATGATTAATTTTGGTCTATAAAGCATTAACTTAAATCTAAGGATAATGACTTTTGATTTTAAAGATTTAATAATAACATATTTGATAATATGAAAGTAACTTACCAAGGCCAAGCATTCAAAATCATTTACATCAAGGTATCCATTATTGTCAGTATCTAAAAAAATAAAAAAAAAAACTTTCAATATTTAATTTCCTTATTCAATGGATATAATTATAATTACGTTATTTTTTTTGTCAACAAATATACAAGATGAAAGAAGTTAAAAAAATTGTAACATGACCATATGAATTAAATTGCAACTGAAAGGAAAATTACTATTATATTATCCAGTTTTGCATGCATCTGATTTCAGATATCAATAACTAGTAGATACTTTACGAGCAATGCTGTTAATTAAAATAAATTTGACACCTTTTTTAAACTTTCATACAGTGTATGCTCCGTTAAAAAATAGCACCTTTTAACCAGATGTTTATAACAGTTCTTAGAAAAGCACAATAACACTTTAAAAAATGGAAATTTTTCTTTCAAATTCAATTGCAAAGAATTTACGCATTAAAAAAAGATGTATGGTGTTTCGACAACTGCTTGAATAGAATTTCAAATCAACTATCGTCTGACTTCGTATTAGATGATTTCGACTTTTAAAAAGAATGAAGTTGGAGGAAGTATTTGTACAGCAAAATATAAATTAGCATTCTTTAAATCTTCAGGAAATATGATATATATATATATATATATATATATATTCGGGTCTCTTAGTCATTTAGGATAAAAGTTTAAAATTAACATTAAAAAAAAAAAAAAAAAAAAAAAAAGTGCGAACGGTTTTAAATTTGGATTTTTTCCTTTTCATTTAATTAGAAGTTACGGCTGGCTATGATAAATACAGTTGCATACTTTTATTTTTCAATGTGGAAGATTTATTTCTTGTTTGCTTTTTCTCATATCAAACTTCGTGCTTTTAAAATAGTGAATATCAAAAATAGTTCCAGCCTATAGCTTCTTAATTTAATTTATGACTTATGATTCATCTCAAGCCTTCAATAGTTTATTACAAAACAGCAAACTAGTAAGTTTTTAAATCATAAAGCTAATATAATGAAGTTTCAATCAAGACCGTTTTAAGAAAAACCTTAATTTTATATTTACAAAACAGGAACATTCTAAATGTTTTTAAGTGAAAAATGTATCAGATTAACCTTTCATTATTGGTAATCTAATTTTGCATCAAATTATTGGTAACCTAATTTCGGATTCAAATCTCTCAAAACCCACCAATTTCATCATCTTGGCGAGTAAGTACAAATGTAATCATCTCTGACAAGATTTTATGGGCCTGTGGTAGTGACTTCGAAACCCGAAACTTCTCTTGGATTATGGCGATTGCTTTTGTCAAACTGTTATAGTTCCGGGCGTTGCCACTCGATAGATTCCTGTCTAGTAATTTTAGTTTTTATAAGCCTAAACGTGAAAAGTAAGTTTTAACTCATTTTGACACAGATCGCATCGTTTCATAAATTTAATATTTCTTTAGACCAAATTTACTCTGGTAAATGTCATTCAACGTAGTTTCAATTATAATTTCAATATTAATTATGATTTATAGTTTATTAGTTAAAAGTTATGAGGACTTATGTATGTGTCACGTGGGGGACAGAGCTAAAAAAAAAAATATTTTTGTTTAAATCAATTCAAGAAAATTATAGTTATTTATCGAAATATAGCTAAGCGAAATGTTTTTGACCTTGAAATATATATTTTTTAGCGTTGCATATACTTTTTGTTTCATCATTGTGCAACATTTTAGTCTAATGTTAATGAATTAACTTCGAGGGATATATGTCCACCTGTGGGATAAAATATAACAATGTTTGTGACAAAAAGCTTTGTTTCATCAAGATAAGATTTCCTTTGTCTTAAATTTGCCGTTAAAGGTGTAAAATATAATTGTTAGAATATTAAAATTTAAATTATATTTTAATATCTTTCTATTTATAGTTATAAGAATGGGTACAAGGTATACAAATGGGTACAATTTATAGTATAAGGTGGGGCAGAATTTCCGATTTCTGTAAAATTCATTTATATATAAATAATTTTAATGTAACAAAACTATTTTGTTTGAAATTGTAGTTGAAAATGGGAAAATATTGTCAAAGAATTTTTTTTTTTTTATTCAAATGATTTTTTTATTTTTCTTACAAAAAATTGTAAGAATTCTATTAGAAATAAAGTTTCTTGTTGATAAAAGGTCACATAGTGGGACATGAAATATTTATGGACAAACATTAATGTGTTTACATATTCAGTTATACATAAACAATTATTCAATTAAACAATTCAGAACAAACGTAACATAGTAAATTTAGTTTGAACTTTGGTCTCTACTTTAACACTAGGTATCAGTTCAATGTAATATTGGTTAAATTATAAAAGATTTGAAAAAAAAAAAAAAAAAAAAAAATTGAAAAAAATGAGGGTTTGCATTCGTTAAGGCTCTTTTAAATGACATTTAAGTTTATTTATTGTAAATTTCATGTACTTGTTGTTATGGAAACAATGTTTTCCAGAAATGTTATTTTTAAATAAACTATAACTTATCTTGGCGTTTTCTAAAATGTCAAACTAATATTTTTTAGTACTCAAGTACAATGAAAATGTATTTATTATTCAAACTGTAGTTTTCAGCATTTCTTGATATTTTTTTTTTACATTAAGTTATCACAGAGTCAATGTCAAAGAGAATCTTATACGCTATTAAATATTCACGTGTTTTTCTCGAAAAGTTAGAATAAAAAAGTCAGGCGGGAAAAAACACTGCACAAGATTTTTTTATTTTATTTAATCGGATAGCTAAACAAGAAAATGGCTTAGTTTTAAAACTTAATGAAAAGGGGTTGAATAAATCTCATTTAAATTGAAGTGTAATTAAGACTAATGGGATTTTGGTCGACATTCAAATATCCCTTTTTCTTCGTGTTCTTGGATAATTTTGATAATGATTCTTTACATTGAAATCCCAGTTAGGCATTTAATAAATATTATTTTTATCTAAAAATTAAATAGATAGGATTGATGTGTTAGATTAATATTATATATTGTTTACTTAGTTAATTTTTATTTCATTATTATATACAGTATAGAATTATGTGTATTAAATTTACAATTCAAATTTAAAAGTTTTTCGATTTTTGCTTTTGTTTGTTAAAAGTTTTAAACAAGACAAAAGGTATCTTTTGAAACTAGCTATTGATTTTAAAAGTTCGTGATTTAGGGATAAGCACTTTAATCGATCTATTTTCTATTTCGTAAATTCGTTCTTTTGTGTCGTATCTCTTTCACAAATACGCCAATGGCGCTTCTTTTAATCAGGATTAAAAATCAATTTTTAAAAAATCAAGCGTTATGAAGTTAAAATATAAAAAGGAATATTATGCAGTATGTGTGGTCAAAAAGATGGAGATTATCATTTGAATAATTGACAATAGTTCCAAAACCGGCTCAGTTCACATTCTTTGGAAAATTGATTTTATTATTTTTATTTTTCACAAGTTCTCACTGTACTGTATCCTCCATCAGAGCGGTATTGACCTAAAGCGTCTTCCAATCTAAAATTGCATTCAGATTCATAACCATTAGCCATACCTTAAATTTTTCTGTAAACGCCAAAAATATTTCATAGTGGTTATAAAATATTTTTGATGTTTCCTGAAAAATTTATAAAAGTGTATCGAAACGGTTATGGTATTAAGTGTCTTTTTTGAATATTCATATATTTGAAGATGTTTAATTATTGTATTGTATATTATTGTCGTGTGGAGTGATTTAATGAAAACTCTTCTTTTTGCAGTAGTGGATAAATATTTGTGTGTATTGCAATCCTTCATTTGAAAATGATATTTAGTTTGTTAATGCAATTTACTTTACGTTAAACTCTAGGAAGGATCACGAAACTATTAAAATATAAGTAATTTATAAATTATATAATATAAAAAGTGAGATTAAATAATTATCATGTCAATTGGAATTGAACAAGAGAAAGGGCCAAAAAATACAAATTGTAGGCAAACGAGGAATAATTATTGTTAGTTTAATTTTTTGTTTGGTATATGATTTACATAACACCTAAGAATATGTAAATCACGTACAAAACAAAAAACTACCCCTTTTTTCTTTCAAATCACACTTATAGATTCAAAACCAAATACTGTTCGTAGGTGAACACATAAAATGCATACCAGACTTTTACAGTATAGACATTTATTTATATGTTTGCTTAAGTAGTAGACTTAAAATAACGGATAGGGTAAGGTCTTTAAACGTGCTTTTCTTACACCGTTATTTATTCCTAAGTTGTCTATTATCATACTTCTATATTTACTACTAAGTTACCTATTAAGAACATTTTAAAAGTCGTAAAATGCCATGTCTATAGTTATTCTTGCCTATTATGTTAAATGACTTCATTTTAGTCTATTTTTGCCGAATTGGTTATTAATAATAGGATGGCAATTTTTAACAGTATATAGCATACGAGAAACCTTTATTTCACTCAAGCAAGCTGTTTTTGGTAGAGTAAAAGCATATTTTTTTTAAATAAATATTTCCAAAAAATTAAAATGGGGTCTTTACTATTGAAAAGTTGGATTAATTTAGTTCATTCGCTATAAAATAAAATAGAATAGAATAGAATAGAATAGAGTGAGTGAGTGAGTGAGTGAGTGAGTGAGTGAGTGAGTGAGTAAGTAAGTAAGTAAGTAAGTACACACATACATACATAAAATAAATAAAATAAGAGGAAAGAAAACCTTAACTTCAGTGTTATCTTAAACATAATTTTTTTTTTTTATTTAAAGTATTTATAAATCTGTAACTTAAATTTCTTTTCAACTAAACTACTACCTGATAAAAAGTAACTAACAGTGACTATGTGAGTGAGTGAGGAACACCCATTCGGTATAGTGGTTAGCGCATCAGACTACCACGCTGGTGTGTCTCGGTTTTAATCCGGACATGGATGTAAGACGTGTATGTCCTAAGGTAAGGGCAACAATGGTCCTCCCACTGGGTGCCCTTTCACAAGTAGCCATCACTACTGCTCATGTAGTGGCCAAGTGACGGTAAGTACTTTGGCCCGCCATTAGGAAAAAAAATAAATAACATGTGCGTGAGTTATGATTTCTTTTGACTGTATTTATATTTCTTTAAACATTACTATAGGTTTAAGTTATTTATAGGGTTTTTAAATTTATATTTCATTACTTACCATACATATGTCGAACTACGAAGCGGACTCTGTTGTCCCATTTGTAAGCGTCCATTATCGATGCGATCTGTAAACAGACAATTAAAAGTTGTAACAAAAATTCCAGAAATCAATAAAAAAAAATTTGAAAAATGCACATAAAACTTTGAATTTTTAGAAATAAATTGTGTAAAGAGATGTTAAATTTGATAGGGAGTGAAATATAAAATTGTGCTTTCAGAGCACTTTATTCTTGATTCAGTTAAGAGTTAACAATTCTGTAACTCATATTTGAGTTATAGGCTATGGAAACGTTTTAAGCTGGACGTTTTATCTTAACCAACTTAGAACAGAGAGATACTATGGTCATTTGTGTCAATAAATTATGAAAAAAAGTACGATAAGTACAAAGATGAGTTGACACTTAAGAAACTATGCGTTTTTAAATATATTTGGGTCATTACAATTTTTGTTTAAGTGTTGCGATAGTTTACCTGTGGCATATAACTTTTGTGTATTAAATTGCAGAAAACTCTTTTATGGTATGTATAAATTAATTTTGTAAATTATTGCCTGTTTGTAAGTTTTGCAAATTTATGTAGTAGATTGACATTGAAATTAGAGCACTTTTTTCTTCTTCTGAATGCAAAGAATTAATAATTTGCGAACTAAACTTTAAATTGTCGTTAGTTTCAATGTTTCGTTATGTTGTATTCTGTCTAAAAAGATAAAAAAAATATTTATTTAGTTAATTTTTATATATTTTGTTTAAATAAGAAAATTTCATTTCTTGAAATAATAAATCTTTAGATATTCGATTTTTTTCTCCATTTTGACAAAAATATTAATATTCTAAATGGTGTAAAATAAAAATATGGCTTTTATAAGGAATTTTATGTGTAACTTCCTCGAAATATTTATTAAAGATTTTGAACTAGTACAAAAAATCCTAATATTATTAAAAGTGGGAAAATTAAATATAAAACAAATTTATGTTAAGGATAAAAATTTTTAGCATATTACATAAGTTTCCAAACAAATTAAACATTGTAAAACAATATTCAAGGCTTTTAGAAATTAACAACTGACATCGGATATACATGAACGAATAATAACAAGTAAAAAGCAACAAGTGACGAATGTGAATTGCTTTTCAAAATGCAAAGTTTTTATTCTCAGCAATGTGTTTCAGTTTTCAATGCCTAACATCTTTATAACCGATGTTTAAAACATTTTTTGAATGATGTTGCGTGCTTTAATCTCTTTTTTTGTTTGTTCTTACTTCAAGGTTGCAAAGCCAAATAATCTGTAGAAATATCCCCTAAAAACCAAATATCCATTTCAGGTGAATACTTAATTTTATTGTCACATCATTTTAACAGAATATATTTTTATCAGTTTTACTCTTTTAGGAACCTGAACATATTATTTTTTTAATTGCACAACAGAGCTAAAGCTCAAGAAATATCTTATAAAATGACTCTGAAGAACAACTTTAAATTACGAAAAAGGTTCATTTTTAAATAAATACATTTTAGGCTTACACTACTGGAGAGTTTGGTGAAAGCAGCTTTAATAAAATCGCTCTGCTTTTATTATAAGATTGAATGAAGACTGCAATAATTCTATAAGAAAGTAATTTGTAAGGAGTTAATCAAAATCACAAAAGCAGTTGTTTTAAAATAATACACTTTTCTAAAATTATTTCAATAACATAATCGTGTGTCACTTTCTAATACGGTTAAAGTTTTCTAACTTTGTCAAATAACGAAAATGAACGAAGAATTATTTTGTCACCTAGTAAGAGGATTTAATTATATCCTGTTACTATTTCACGATTTATTAAATTCTACTTTTGTTATCAAATAATGTAAAATCCTTAATATATGTTTTTAAAATAAGCTTTATTAGTAACTTAATTTCTTTTGTGAAAAAATTTAATATTTTTCTTGCTTGAAAAGACAAAGGCAAAAAACATCGAGCCATGAAGAAATGCTCGTGTATATAGTTGTACTATAAAATAAGTCAAATGATCTTTTTTAGCTAAATTAATACTGTGGTTTATTGGCTTATATATATATTACTATATATCAAAGGGACTAAAAGATAAAAAGGTGGTATTTAGCTCTTGATGTTGATAAAAATTGTTATACTATTTATGACATTATTTAGATAGTATAGTCAGGTTAATTAACTAAAGTGAAACATAAACGAGAGAATACTCAAGAACTCAGCTTTTATTATTTACAAGCGCTCTTTACAGAGTTAAGAATCTAACTAACTTTTTAAAAAGGAGAAACATACAACTGTTTTGTGCGCGAATTGTTTTTTAATCAAACGCAGTACACGAGAGAGCAGGAAATGAAGGTATTCTAGCAAAATATTCCCGCGCTACAGATCTCGCTCTGCAATAGTAATTACTCGTATATATTTGACATATTAATATGTTTCACTTGTAGATAATCTATATTAAATGTGATTGCTATAATTAAATAGACTTGGTTTAGTATTTTTTTCTAGAACACCCTAAATAAACATATTTTAATAAAGTTTTGTGTAGATGCTATTGAGACCACGGAAAAATAATGTCTAAAATTATGAAAAATTCAATAAAAATATGTTTAAATCGTTCACATTATCGGAAATGACTTGAAGTTCTTAGGAATTTTATTATTTGGCTAAAATTTCATTCACAACTTTCCTGAAAAGGTTCAGCTTGTAAAGTTACCTTTCATTTAAAACTTTAATGTACTTTCTATTTGGGGACGAAAAGTGACGAAAGTTTTAGGGAGATATATTCATTATAATAGGCTCTAGATGGTCCAAACAGTTTAAGTTTAATCAAATCACCATGTATATAATTAGTTTAAAAGATACTATTTCAACTACTTAAAATATGATGATGATTGTGAATTGAAATTTAAACTTCGATACCAAATAATAATTTTCATGTTATTCTATTGAAAGTATTAAAAAAATTGGTTGGTTGTATTCAGATTATCTAGCACCGTCAGCAACACGAGGGCTATAATGCTCCGAAACATTCGTCATTAGACAAGCCAACATACATTTACAAACACCCATGCCTAACACGGGACTCGAATCCGCAACCTCGCGGTCTAGAAGCCAGCACGCTAACCATTATACCGTTTGGTCGGCTTAAAAAAATTGAAAAAGAAGTTCAAGTTCTTGTACACTAACTAATTCCACTTCGAATTTAATGAGTATGACTCATTTTTAATGATATCATTACATCTTGTTTTTAAGAAACAAAAATCGAAAAATGTATTTTAAAACAATAAAAACACTTTAGTGAAATGTGATATTTCTTTAGACCCTTTTTTTTCTAATTAGCTTCTCAAAAAACTTATTTTTATTCGAATTATTGAAATATGAAAGTAATCAAAAGATATTAAAAATCTGAATATCTGATAATTTTCCAAAACATATTATGCAAAGGAAGGTTTGAAATAAATATAATTACACGCAGTAATTAATGTGAATTATTTATTGGAGTACAATTAAAAATGTGTGGTATTAAAAGTAAAATTATATCTACTCAAAAATTAAATATATTTTCATAACCATTAGAAGCATTTATCTTCATCTCATCAATACAATTGCAATCACCTAAAATATATCTCATTACATAAAAGTATTTATCCTTTAGAAGAATATCTCTATAGCAAAGCGAAAAGTAAGATCAGAAAACAATATTTGCGAAGCACTCCAAAATCACACAGTCACCTATTACCGATCTCTCTCATTTTTGTATATTAATATAAATGACCAATATAATAACACTAAAAATTTAAATAATGGACGAGATTTAAATTACGTACATAAAAGTACTTATCCTCTAGAAAAATGTTTCTATAGCAATGCTATGAGTATAACCTGAAAACAGTGTTTGCGAAACACTCAAAATTCAGACAGAGCTATTAACAAATGTACTCATTGGATTATTATGATCACTATAAGTTTAATTCATGAAAGTGATTTAATTTGCATGCATCACTGAATTTCTTTATTTATTAGAAAAATGACGAGTTTGAAATATCATTATCGACATTGGTTTATATCCTATGCATATTGTGAGAACTTTTTATAACATATATATATATTTTTTTCATTTTAACCTGACTTACTATGAAAAATTGTTAAGCTGTTGATTAAACTTAAAAATATTTTTTTCTGTTCTCGAAAATAGCATTTTAAAAAAAAAATAAATAAAATTGTTGTTACATAAATTGCAAAATAAAAAGTAGTACTTTTCCTAATTTAAATCAATACGTTTCAGAACTTGAGTTTAGATAAATTTCTATACTTAGTTTTATTTTAAAATAGGTAGTATGATGTTAAAATAATAAATCTTATTTCAATAAATCTCCAATTTTATACTTTACAAAATGAAATAGAATTTCAATAATCTATAAAATACTTATTTTTAAAATAATAGTTAAAAGTCTGAAGAAAAGAGTTTAAAATCTCGTAAATGATATTTAATTAATTTTAAAAATAAGTTATCCAAATGACATTGTTTTATCTAACTCATCTTATTTGAAAATATGATCCGAGAAAGTCTTAAAGTCCTTAACTTATCAACCAGTGTTATTATGTTTAGCAAATTCACTTCTAAATCCTCAAAAATATCCAATAACGTTTATTTGCTGTGTTATATGATATATAAGGATGTCAGTGTGTATAAAAAAAAATAAAAAAAAAAAATAAATAAATTTTTGATAAAACTGAGGTACGCGGCAGCGTTGGTCGCCGCCAAGTAACGGCGACACAACAAATTCACCGATAAAATTTTCACTAATGCACTGTATTTATACTTTACGTGACAGTACTTACAGCATTGTTTTGAGGGAACTGAACTAATATCTGAAAACAGCTAAAGAATTGATTTCTATAGAGCTTTAAGGATTGGCCAAAGTAGAGGGAACAAAAAGATAAAACGTCCAATATTGGTGTTCTTAAAGTGAAGGGAAATATGTGTGAAAATCTATTATTTCAACTGTTTCAGGCTTTTTTCTTCCACAATGTTGGTAAAGCTGCATACCATACTGCCCCATATTTTTTAAGAAATATTTTGTTATACTTTAACAGTAAGTTTCCTTCATTAAAATGTTTTCTTGAGTTGCAGATTATCAGAAGTGATTAAGATAGTGGACTCTAATACTCGGTTCGATACAACTAATTTCAATATTTGGAATTTTTGAATCTTTCTGTGTATTAATTTCCATTCGTAAGCTAACAATTAAATGAACAAATCTCTCAAAACAGAATGAAAAAAAAAAGAAAAAACTATTGTCAAATTATTAGATTCAGAAATCAGTGAAATCCAAAATGATTCACGCAAAATTATATCTGGCTCTTACATGTTTCTTAACTTCCTATTTATCTTAGTTCGACGTTATTTTATGAGTTATGTTTGTTCCAAAATAGTCTCATTCATAGATTTGACATTTTAGTCAAAAAATTAAATCTAAATACTTGTATTACATTGTTTGTATTACATTTAAGTATCCAGTGATGAAAATTTAGAACATGGAAATATAAACTGTTACTTACTAATCATTAAATTTTCTGAATCTAAAAGTTACTAGGTTCAGATGACGCCTTCTAGAATTTATTGAGCATGAGAAAGAGAAGGGGAAAAATATTGAGTAGCATTACATTTATTAACTATATACAATTTTGTGTGTGCCGCCAATGAATACATAGAACACAAGCACTGAAATTATTGATTTATTTTTAATGAATACCAGATGTTAATTAAAATCTATTTCTAACGCAGACTCGAACTTAGTATTTTAGATTCGGTTATCTTGACTACTGCAGATATATCAGATTTGATGGTAGTTTCATAGTCATTCAGATCATGGTAAAATTTATCTTGAAGAATATCTGAGTAGTAATAAAGATTTTATAGAATGAACCCTCTTCTCTTTCCATGCGTACTAATAGCATGATTCAAAGAGAATCATGCCTCCGTTTAGTCAAGTGGTTAAAAATGTATGATATACTAATGTAAAATGGTAATTGAATTGAATGGTTTAATATAGTATATGCATATTAGTTTCAAAACAAAATTACCAAATTAAAAATCCAGTAAAAGTTGATCCATTTTGTTAATGCATTTGCAGCGGAGAATATTAAATCGTACCTAATAATGGATAATTACGATCAATTATATATACTATATTTTCATCTTTTGGCCAATCTCTCCTTCTGTTATCGTGGTCTCATCCTGGAAACGACGCTGTTAACATGAATAAAATAGCAGCAAATGCTGCATTACAAATCGGTTAGAAGGATAGGTTGACAGACAAGGCAACGGATGATGCATAAATAGGCCATCATTTTATGTCTCGCCTCCATTGCTTACCAAGGGAATCGTTGTCATGCATGCCCGATACAAAAAAAAAAAAACAAAAAAAAACAGACATCGCAGAAACCAATGAAATATTAAAAACTCGAAAATCAATGCACGCTTAGACAAGTTTCTTTTTTGAAAATATCGTCTGCAATATATATTACTGGAAGATCTGGGCATCCGAGAAGAGGCAAAGTGAAGTCAGCGACTGTTCTAGGGGCAGCTATTTTTAGCTCGTGAGACTGGACCTAGGCCTGAAGAATGGAGTCTTTTATCAACTTGCAGAAGGAAAAGAAAGGGGCGGAGGAGAGAAGTAAAAAAGAATTACATTAATCTTGAAGTATTTTCCCAAGTTTGGAGAAGTTTTGAAAGGCTTCGAAGGTGTTGCGATATTGTAAGGTCGATGTTTCACTCTGTCTTTTAGGTTCGGAGATTCACCGAAACATTCTTTGAAAGAAAATGACGGTAATAGATTTTGGAACAAAGGGGAGTTTTTTAGGGAAGGGTTGCGAGATAGCTATAGCTATATAATGGATGGGTTTATTACCATGGGTTATTAGGGTGATATCTCCTTACTGTTCCACTTTGTTTGACTGATCAATTTCCCAACACATTTTGAGAGAAATTTGTCATATAAGCTGTCTAGTTTATGGTTTATAGTAAGTTATATGGGCTTTTATTATTTTATGAAACTAGGGTAGACAAAGCAGGTTGTCTATCTAAATAAGTGATGAAAATATGTAAATATCAATTCCTCAAAACTATAAAATATGGTTTTGAGGGATTGATTCATTGAATAATTGTATCAATTATCAAGTTTTAGCGACCAAAAAGAACTGTAACTCAGGAGAATAGGACTACAAATGATAAATTGATTTTTTAGTAAAAATTAATTGCATAGATTATGCTTACCATTTCGTGATATTAAACTATATTCATTTACATACTCATATAATAATTCAAAAATAAACGCAGTAATACTTGAAGAATAATGAACGAAATATACCAAATAAAACTGAAACCGAGTTTGGTTGAAAGATAAAATGGAATAAATTATCCAGTGTGGAATAAGAATCAAATCTTGCAAAATACTAATTTGCCTGATAGTTAAATAATATTAAAGAAGAAATTTTGGGGATTAATATTTTCAAAGTTTTCGTACGTATTACTTCTTTTAGTCAAATAGAAATATATTTTTAATGAGTATTTTTCATTGGTTTGTAAAAATTAGAGATAGACTGTATTAATATTTAATAAATATTGTTAAAGTTTGATACTGGAATACAAAGTGATGATTAATGGTTGATATATATGTTCCCTAATTAAGCTTTTGATTTAAATATTACGTTCAATTTTTTTATTCATATAGTGTAGTTAAATCCTAAATACATGGTACTTTAGCACACAATACATAGAAAATTAAACCCAACTATATCTGCCATTAAACCTTGTTTTCATAGATGAGTCTGGAAAGTGAGTTTAATAACTAGAATTTTCAGAACTGGTTTACTTTTTAAATTACTAAAACTGTCAGAGTGTTGCATGACGTATTTAACAAAATCACATTTCGATTTTGCTTGTAGATACACTCACTTCCAAAAGTTAACCACGGATATGTAAAATGCGAAAAAATGTACCAGTTTTACTTTGAGTGACACGAAATACTGCAAGTAGCTCTATGTTTATTTTAAATAAAAACAAAGAATTGCAAACAAGACAAACAATATATATATTGAATTTTCATAAATTATAAGATGACGTCATAATTGCGTCATTAACAAAATGATGTTTAAATTCAAAACAAATTACAAAAACGGACATTAATAGGGTATATGAGCATCCTTTATCTGCATAAAAAGTGTACAGCGT
The DNA here is from genome assembly GCA_963978545.1 of Linyphia triangularis. NCBI lineage: Eukaryota > Metazoa > Arthropoda > Arachnida > Araneae > Linyphiidae > Linyphia > Linyphia triangularis. Next base: position 61,375,874 of record OZ021726.1, read on the forward strand.
GTGATAAGGCTTGTTACGAGGTTTTCAACCACCGCAAAGTTCAGTAATCCCCATTCCTCCTGTAGGGCAGTTTCTAAATCTCTGAGAGTGGCTGGAGATGGGAAACGTTTACATACAGCACGGCCGAGGGCATCCCAAAGATTTTTAATTGGATTAAGGTCTGGTTAGTAAGCCGGCCACTCCAATGAATCCCTCCCCAGATCATGATGCTTCCACCGCAGAATGCGTGATGTTCTTGGGCCAATTGCGTGTGCTTTGTTCTCCCCAGACCTTTACACGCTTATCATCGGGTTGTAAGGCAAATCTAGACTCATCTGTGAACATAACGTTGCCTCAGTCAGACACAGTCCAATTCACATGATGGCGGCACCACTTTAATCGTGACCCGTTGGATTGTACGGGATTAAGGAATACAAACTTGTGGTACCCGGGCGTACAGGTAATTCATGCATAGCCTTCGACGAACAGTAGTGACAAATATCGTCTTACCAATGGCCGCTGCAACCATAGATGTCACAAGTGTGAAGGGCGATTTTCAATTCTGCTTGGTTATAACAGCAATATATCAATCTTCAGCGGGAGTAGTAACCTTTGGACGACCGTCGACAGGTCTTCAGAAAACTGTTTGGCTAGTTTAGAATTGTTTCCATAATCGGGAAATAACAGAATAATGAAAGCTGAAGAAAAGAGCAACATTTGTGATAGACAGTCCTGCTCCAATGCGTTTTATATCCCTCCAGTGCTCAGAATCTTCCATTCGTCTTCTGGAAACCATAGAAACACGTTTAGCTTGAAAACAAACCGTACAAATGTTCTAAGCACTTTTAATCAGCACTTACATGCAACTCCTGTAACCCTTCACAATGCCGGCTTCTTATACGACTGCTTGTTTTGCATATTTCTCGAAGCGAAACCGTGATTGACTGTTGCCAAACATATTTGCATACTTCCTTCTACCTTTGCAGCAAATTTCAGCTTCTTGAATTCGGATTGGTTTACGAAAATTGACATTTTCCTCTTCGTGCTTAACTTTTGGAAGTGAGTGTATGTAAAAAAGATAAGTTAATTTTACTAAGATTCTCTTAAACTTTGCTAACTTTTTTAGTGAGAAAAAAGTTTTCAATTCAAATAATCTTTTCTTCTAAGTAAAACTAAAGTATTAGTAAGTAAGTCAGTATATAATTAAGTTTTGTTAATAAGCTACAAATGAATGGTTTTGCATATCGATATAATGTTTAACTTTATGAAATATAAGAATAGTTGATTATTTTTAACTTCACTTTTTTGCATTCCATTATCTGATATAAATGGCTAAAAGAAATTTTTTTCGCGAATTTTAAAGTTTTTGGGAAAAGGCTATTAAAAACGACGTTTTAAAATTCGATATTAAAAACATACAAAAGATGTCAATTGAAATTAGTTAATTAAACTTGTTTTCACTACACTTTTAACCTCAGAATTCAAACTCCATAAAAAAAAAAACAAAAAAAAAAAAAACACCACCCTTTCCAATTTCTAAAAAAAGCATAAAACAAGACCAAAAGACCAATTTATTCACAACGTATGACTTTAATGCCAAGTATTAGTTATTAATTCCTCAGTATTGAATATGATAGACAGTTTAAGTATTTTCTATTCAAATTCAGTTTAGATTTGATAGTGACGTAAAGTAAATTATGATTTTCATAGTTCGAAGTTCCTTGACGTGACATTTTGGATAAAATATACATCAATGTTTCAATGAAAGAGAATTCAATTTAGAGTTTCGGGAGTGAATATTTGATGTTCTAAGCTTATTCACTCTTTTTGAGAGGCAAGCTCATATGAAAAATGTATGAATAAATTTATGTTCAGAACAATGAATTCGTGTTTCCTTTGACTTTCGCAAGCGTTTTTCCAATTGTAGAAAATCGATATTTCTACGATGTTAGTTAGTATTTATTGCTGGGTGGTATTTATTTCAAAATGATTTTCAGAATGATTAGCTGATTTTTATTGAGGATTTTATTTTGTCGAATTTGTTTTTTTATAAGATTCTTATATTTTGTCGAATTAGGTGTTAATGATAAATAAATTTCTTGGGGATAATGAAAATAAAGCTATAATGGATTTTAAACTGGAAAAGTACATATTGTTATATCTTTGTACTCCACGCTCAGCTTTAAGTATGCATGTTTTTCGCGTGTAACTGTTACTGGGAATGGAGATATTTTCAAATTTATTATTTGGAGCTCTGCAAAATTAATATTTTCTATTTTTACTGAATTAACTTAGTTATTAACGAATGTAGCACAAAATCTATTGTATTCTTTATGTATAATTAGACACATTTTGAATTGTTCGACGTGCAGCGGTAGAAGTGTGGGTAGATGCGGGGTGACAAGTCCCCCCACTTTTCAAGAAAATTAAATTTTCCTTTAGCAATTTTTTTTTTTAATTTCAATTTTTGAATGCACGATACAATACTTGTTACACAATCAATGACAAAATTGTTGAAAACGAATCATCCTACCACTGTCTAACCAGTGCATGTCTTCCGAGTCATGCACTATGCATATAATTTTTGAAAAAGGGATTTTTTAATTTCCAACAATTTTTGTCAGCTTTTATCACTAAATTTTGTTTTTAAACTTCTTGACATTTTACGTAGATTTTTTTTTCTTAAAAAATATATCAAGCATGTAGGGAAATGCAAAATGTAGTGACTCTGCGAAAAAGTGTTTTAAAGTTTTCAAAATTAAAAAAAAAAAAAAAAAAAACACCTTTATGATGTATATATCATACTGTTACAAAAATGTATTGCACTTTTTGCATAAAGATAGAAATATTTTAATTTTATTAACAGATCGGGGGGAGGGAGGAGGGTGCCCTTGCCACCAACTTTTAGGCATTCCCCCCCCACCTTTTTCACCCACTTCTATTACTGTCGACGTGATTCATAATTTTAACTTGTCCATCAGTAAACTATGTATTAATAAATTTCTATTTTAATTAACTAAGCATAATAAAATATTACGTTGCTTTTAATAAAACTAAATAAATAAAAGCATTTCTTTGGTTATGTAGTTGATGAAAAGACGACTAAAAATATTGAAAAATCAATAAAATATACATATTATTACAATAGACCATCTTGTAAGAATGCAAACACGTTCACTTGATCAGCGATAAGAACAACAACAATAGATTTATAATGCTAAAAATTAGATTATTTAGGCATTATCTGCAACAAGAGCTACACTAGAACAATTCTGTATTGAAACATTGTTGAAAATGTAGACACTCAAAACGGAATTTCTACTGGGAGTTGTTTAAACGGGAGAAACTGCCTAGCATTTGTATCCAGAATGGGATACAACCTGGAAACTCCTACCATGCAGCCCGATAATTGACATAAGGCTATCTGCCTCAGTCAATCGTGACTCGTCATTTTTCAAAGCAGAAAAGCGACGACTTTACTTGGGAAAATAAATATTCTGCACTCAAGGCAAGGAATCGGCTTCAATTGCGAAGAAGAACACTAATAAGTGGAATGGCACTGAAGCGAAATGCCTTTACAAATGTCTCGAAAATATTCGATTGTGTTTATACAACAATGGAAAAATCGGTAGGTTATTGGAAAGAACTGAAAAAATGTATGGGTTATAATAAAGGTTAATTATTATGTATAGGTAAATTGTATAAATGGTGTATTTATATATTTAAATAATATAAGTTCCTTTCATATTAAATAATTTCAGGGAAAGAAAAATGTTATGTGTTTGATAAATGAAAATGATAATTGCACTTACATCAACATTTAGGAATATGAAGTTATTTTCTAAATATCATGATTTTAAATATAATACCGTGTAAAGAAAGAATTTACAAGAAAAAGTAAAGCAACTTTTGACGAAAAAATAAAGATGTGATGAATTCAGATAATTGAAAGTTGTATTAAAGACACAAAAATAAGTATTTCTAGTGGTATTGTTTCTAACTAAACAGCTTTGTTGCTTTATATTTTGATCTCAATACATTATATTTATTTTATTTTTTATTAAAAATTGCATTTTTTAAGATGTATCACTTTTTCATTTGAGATGGAATGTTGTTCAAGTCTTTGAGGACAAATATTCATTCAATTATAAAATTAAATGTTTAACTCTTTTAAGATTTCAAGTTAATATACTAGTGATATAATGGGATAAAATATTAAAACAAATTACAATAATAATAACATTTTAAAATAATCTTTCTCTAGTTGAAGATTCTTTACAATAATAATTTTTCAAATAAAATTTTTTAATGCTGTACAAGGAAATGTAAATTATGATTTAAAATGATACTTTCACTCACAAGTAAGATAAATCCATATATAAATTAAAAAAAAAAAAAAAAAAAAAAAAACCTCGACATTTTTGCATTAAAATAGGAATGCTTATTTTTATTTTACTGAAAATTATAAACAAAAATTATAATAAGAGCATTATGAAATATCAAACACTATCTAAAATAAGAAAAAATATAATCAAAAGTTTGTGCCGACAACAAGATTAATTAACTTTATGAATTAGTTTTAAAGTAAATTCACTCAAGAATAACTCTTCAAATGAATACTTCTGATAGTGTATCAGAAGTTAAATTCTATCACCACCCAGTAGAGTACATTCTCTACAGCATTCAGAAATAGCATTTCGGTATTTCGTCAAACACTTTTACCCAAATCATTTTCATGTTGATAAAAAAAAATCAAATTTGAAATTGAACCTGATAACTTAGAAACGACCCTCGAAACCAAAAATGTAGAAGGGATAGTTGGAACCACGTGGTTCTTTCATTCAAATTATATCTACCCAAGGCCTTATTGAGGTCACCAACCTAGTCATTTTCGTACACTTATAGCCGAAGTTAAACGAAACAAATCATGCGTGAAAGAGAAATATTGGAAAAAAGCTATGATTTATTTCTCTAATAGTACTTTAAATAAACATGGAGTTAAAAACGAGACTGGAATATTTTTGTTATGCATCCTCATGTGTCTAGGGAACTAAAAATTGTCTCTTTCAGTATTAAAATCGTAATAATGGGTTGTATATGAATCGTACAAGTGCCATATACCTACCCAATTAATCTATTTACGAAGATAAAAGTTGGTGCTATTTTATCAGAGAAAAAAAAAATATTTAAAAAAAATGTTTCAAAAATGAGGATCAAAAATCTTTCAAAAGATTTTCTTCTCGACTAAGAGAATAATAATAAAATATAATCTCTTTAATCTTAAGCCAGTCAGTTATATACTTTACTTTTAATTGTGCAACTTTAACTGTGATTCTTCAATTTTAATTGCATATATATCTTTAAGTTTTAGTTTTTGGATCTACAATTTTTTTTAGAATTATTAAATATTTGCATTTAGAATCGAAAACATTGCGGTTAGTGTGATGTTCTGCAAATTTGTTTTCAGATAACAATAATTTAACACAGGACTCATGTCTTTTACATATTAAATAGGACAGGAATGAAAAAAAAATAAAAATTAAATACTGGAATAATAAAAAATGAAAATCCGTAAAATATTTAATGAATCTCATAAAACACCAGGATATTTAACCGAACATCAGTAAATGAAAAATTGAAGGACCACCTACTAAGAACCATCGGTCAAATATAGTTAGGAGTTTTGTTTATGTTATAAATTATTATCACACATTTTTCCAAATATGCGCATTGCCTCCCTTTTGATTTCTTTGAATTTTTAAAATTTTTAAGCATTTCGTGAAAGGAATTAAGAAAAGTTTTTGTAGTTTGTTTCTTTTTCTACTGATATATAGAACTAAAGATAATTAGTTTTTAATGATTAAAAATAGTTAGCACTAAAATATTAAAACTTTCAGACATTTTTTAAAAATAAAATTGGAAAAAATTGGTTTCACAGTTCAGATACAATTGTTATTTCAGAGAGATCGTTCATTGGGGAATTTCGTGAACGTTTGACTTTTCATGTAATCATGCCTACTTGAAATAAACGCCCACCTTGCTAAGTGGGTGGATAGTGGGTGGATTTTTAATGTGATAAAATTCCACGGGAATGCATGTTTAAAGTATCGTATTTAATAGTAGATATTGTAAATTTTCAACATTTAAATGGAGGTATTATAATGTTTACTGCTGTATAGTATCTTATAAGAGTTAATTTTATTTATCATGTTGAATAACGTAATGTGAAGAAAAGTATGTCATTTTTTAAATACTTTATATTAACTTCGATTTTGTGGGTGGCGTGGGTATGTTTGTGGCTGCTGGTAAAATTTGCAGAGGCCAAATTAACACACTTGCCATAATCCAATCGTGCTGAAATTTGGAAGATAGATTCCACGTCGATGACAATGCATTCTATCAAATTTTGGGGGCTGTCTTTGTTCGGTTTTACACACTCTTCTATCTTCAGAATCCTAATAAACCAACTTCCAACCAATCATCTAATCGCGATGAAATTTCATAGTTCGATTATCAATAAGGTTGCATTACATCAAGTTTTAGAGGTTTTCTCTGTCATAAAAGGGTTTTTAAACAAGATTCAATTGGTGCTGGGTATTACTAATAAGCCAAAGCTATTAAATGTTTCAGTGGAAGGTAAAAATTTTGAATTCGGAATATTCTATTTTCTAAATGTGAGATGGCATAGATTGTTTTGTTAGAAGTCTAAGGAGAGAAAATCAGTTGCTTATGTAATCAAGCAGATATTTTAATATTTAAAAAAGAATACTCAGGTTTGTATTATAACTAAAGTGTAATATAATTTTTAACTAAGTACTTTACATGTTTTGAAAGCGTTAATACTCTCCACATATTATCAAAGAGAGGGATAAAATATGTATACAAATTGAACAAGAATTATTGATATTTTTTGTAAATTTTTTTATTGTAAATATTCGTATATGAAAGAGAAATAATTCAATATCAGAATAAATTAATAATAATAAAAAAAAAAAATAGAATCTTGTAGTGCTTAGCATAAATGTCCAACTCATTTCTACACTACCTTTCCTCAATTTATTTTGGATTTTAATGAATAAAATTTTACTATGATGCATAATTATTATGAAAACCTTTTGATAAAATGAGTAAAGACCATTGTGTTTTTTTGTCAATTTATTATTTTATCTAATTAGCTAAATAATATGGTAGAAGGATAGCTATTTTTACAACGATGAACAAGGAATGTTCATAAAATAATATATTATTGGAAACAATGACTTTAACGAAAACACTATGAAACCATTTCATAAAATAGAGCTTCATCTAAATTGGCACAAGCTGAAAGAGCAAATACTTCTAGAGTAAAATCGTGAATTTTCATAGTAAATATATTTGTTTCTATTATTTCGATTTTCAAACATAGATTAGAATGAATACCGTAAAGTGGCATATGGAGGACAAAAGTGACTTTTTGAAAATTCATAAAGTTCTGGAAAACCAAAGAAAACAAAAAGACGCTGTTGTGTAAGGATAACTTAATTCTAGCATAAAAAAAAAAATTAAGATATATATTTTTTTAAAAATCTTGGTTGGTTGTATTCAGATTATCTGGCGCCGTCAGCAACACGAGGGCTATAATGCGCCGAAACATTCGTCATTAGACAAGCCAACATACATTTACAAACACCCATGCCAACACGGGACTCGAACCCGCAACCTCGCGGTCTAGAAGCTAGCACGCTAACCACTATACCGTTTGGTCGGCTTTAAAAATCTTGAATCATTTCTGAAATATATTATCTTGAAACATTTATTTTATTTAAAAAAAAAGGCGAAAATCCGTTTTATTGTAATAAGAACTATTAAGTTATGCTTTGTTATTTTCTGATATATTTTAACATGAATCATAGAATGATCATTGCAATTATCATGTGATTAATGTTAAAATTTTTTAAAAAACTAAATTATAGTGCATTAGCAAGTAGAGTTTCCCAATAAACCAATTACTGGTTTTTCCACATGCCTCTTTTAAGATACTTAACTTTCAAACCGTCATTCACTCACAAGCTATCTAATGAAGGTAATTTTTCTGAAATAAATTTCGCAATTCCTTTCAGTACATGAACTTAAATTCAAAATAATTAATCGATGGATAAAAATAATAAAAGCATTGCTATTTTAAAGATAATTCTTTATATTTTTATTATCAGATGCCTCGCCACTAGAACATTGATTCAAGAAATAAAAGCAATGCTCGTTACAAAAAGATTATCGATACTGAGAATTGAAGTTGGGGACAAAAAATTTAGTGCTTCAAGCGATCGACCACAATTTTTTGTCAATGGTAATGAGTTGTATTATTCACCAGTTAAAGATAACTACACTTTCCGCAAAGTTCAAAGAATTTATTTGCGCTGATAAATAGTTCATAAATTTGAACTATTCACATTAACGCTTATCTTCCTGTGGTTGGATGGTAATTTATCGTTTCCGGTTTCAGTATCTATGAATAATCAAAGCTTTAAAAAACGTTTTGCTCTTTCGTTTTGAGTGTTGAAAAATATTGGAAGAAAGTATTTTATGGAGAGGAATATTTATTACATATTTATAGTTATGTTCATCAATTTAAAAAAAAAAAAATATGGTAGGAAGTATTAAAATTGGTGTGAATTATATTTTGTAAATAAATCACCAAATTTAAACTGAAAGCATAAGTAGATAATTAGATGCTAAAAATATTCCATACAACTTATCTGCAGTTCATTTTATCGAGGGATTGATCTATCGCGTTGTTACAACACTGACGTGTAGAACAAATGGTGGCTGCTGCTTGTTAAATCTGTCGAGGCTTCAATGTCTTCTCGTTAGTGTGGCGTGGATGTGGAAAGTGAGGTGCTTACTCAGGTGTTAGTGCCTCTTCATGTGACTTAGTTCAAAGTTACGAAGTGCAATTGTAGATGTGGTTGTTGCAATGTTACGGGCAGCATAGATCTGATGCCAGAAAACTCTTACACAACTAACCTTTTAATTTACAAAATATTTAAAAAAATATAATTTATATTTGAAGAAGGTAAAATAATCTACCTTTTATTTATTGACATGCATCAGTTTTTTTTAAAAAAAAAGATTAAAAAAAAAAAAAAAAAAAAAAAAATCGGAGGAAAATATAAATTGATTATTTTTTAACACACACAAAATGAGATAGAATTATATCTTTTTATATCTTATATCATTAACATACTGATTTAACTAAAAATACCAAATCTTTAGTTATCAATCTTGGCTGAAAAGCTTCACAAATATTATTATTGTATACATGGGAGGTAAAACATTCTAGAATAGGAAACTATATATTGTGGGTACTTAAGAAACCATCAAAATGAGGAAAGAAATATGAGAAAATATTCTTTCCAGCACCTACAGCGATCATTGTTAAAATCATAATATTTTAAAGTTCAAGTTCTCTCATGTTTCTATAATAAACTTACTTCTTTGAAGTAATTAGACCATTTCGTGAAGATTATTTCATGAGATTTATACCTCCTTGATGACTGTGTAACATAAGTGGCTTATTCGTCAATTAGATTTATCCTATAACTAATCCGTTACTTGCTCAACCTAAAGTAGTTAGTACAATATGGATTGTTCACTTTTGATGCTTAAAAGTATATCCTTCGGATCCTTAAATTACTTCGAATTCGTTAATATTTTTTAATACTCCAATGGTAAACCCCTGTCAATTTTCTTTCATAATAAAACTTAACTTACATTCTAATACAAAATAATAGGACCGTCTTTTATAAAATGTGTTTTAATTAAAGCACATTGGCGTCAAAGAAATCACGCAGCTCAGTTGTTTATTCTGCTTCTATGAGTCTCAAAAAAAAAAATAAAAAAAAAAATAAAAAAAAATAACAGCTTTCTTTTGAAATAATCTGCCACTTGTTAAGCTTTCACAAATCAAGGAATACCATTGTTAGTTTTTAATTAGCGAATGTTTCGCAAAAGAAAAGCTTTAATTAGGTGCTTCGTGTTAATAAACAGTTGAATTAATATAGTGGGGATATTTTTAAGCACGATTATTATAACAAATAGCAGAATGGCAATGGTTGAGGCATGTTGGAGAACGATAATTGCTCGTCAAAGCAAATAGAGTTTTTGGCAGTATGTATGATTTTACTTATTATTTCGTTTCTGTATGAAAGCTCTTTTGCTATTAGTATCAATAATGAGTTTAATAATATCTTTTGAATTCGATTTTTTTAAAGAAGTTAAGTGATATAAAGTTTGCAATTAGTAAAATGATGTATTTAATTATGAGTTTAGCATCGTATAATTTAAGGTTAGTAAAAAGTTTTTTTTTTTTTTTTTTTTTTTTTTTATTTAAAAAAAAAAAAAAAAAAAAAAAAAAAAAAAAAAAAACAGAAATTCAATAATTTATAAAAATTGTGTGAGATTTTTTATATATTGTATAAAATATATTTTAAATTTATTTAAATAAAAAGGCAACATATTCATAAATACTCCAATTTTGTGCTAATTTTATTTGGATAAAAATGCTAATTTTATTTGGATTCTTATTTGCATAAAGAACAAGAAATTTAACGAAGGTATATTAGATAGATTTTATTAGATAATATTGTTATGAATTTTTCTCTTAGGAAATGTCGACTCAGCTTTTGCAAATTAAAAATTGATAGTTTATTCTTCGATTAGAGGCTCTCGTAACTTCTTTTACCGCGAAAGTAAACAAGCGCTGAGAACCTTTCAAAGCAGTTCTCAAAATCCAACTGAAGCCTAAAGCTCATTTCCTGGTTTTTTTTTATATCCACACGAGTGAATTTACCCGAAAAATCTCGAACAAACAATTTGGCGATCAGAACGGGCAGTATAATAGCAAAATTTCTCGATTAACTAACGTGTTGTCAACTTTTTCAAGCTTGTATTATCACTGTTAAAAATAAATTTAAAGAAAACATTATTTTAAAAAGAAATATATACATTATTTACAATTTTACACAGAAAAATTATGCAACATTATGTTCTTTATGTCACATGTGTAGCTAAAGGTGTAACTTTTAATAAACTGATCTTGTACATAGGGTTCAAGAATTTACTTAATCTCAATCAATTTAAAAAAAAAAAAAAACACCACAGGAAGTTTGCCAACGAACCAGTGGTCATTGTCAACTGGAAAATGTTATGTATTTTGGGGTTTGTGGTTGATTAACAATATAACTTTTTTGCAACATTTCTTTTAAGGAACATTATAATCTAAGTGTTTTGTTTAATTTGCAAAAGTCAGATTGGAGGATTAAGGGATGCTAGTTGTAAAAAGTAATAAAATATGTTTCATTAATCATTGATACAATGATTTAAAATGACTTATCCTTGGTAAATACATTCTTTAAAAAAGATATATTATACTCTCAAAACAAGAGAAGGAATGACATAGAGGTGCGTTAAGAAAAAAGAAGCTGTTCTTAAAATATGAAATCTTGTTTTAGCTGTTAAATGTACGATGCCCAAGAGAATACACGTTTAAGTTCAAGAAAAAGGTATGAAGGCGTTATTTGTAGTATTTTAAATTTAATTTTCAATAAAGATTAAATAGGAATATTTTCACACTGAACATTTATGAATATTATTTGAAAAATGCTTTATGAATAAATGTTTATGTAAAAAGCTTTTTGTTTTTGTGCTTTGGAAAAAGTAAATTTATTTTCTTTACCTCAACACATAAATTTATCTTACTAAAACATTAAATATTCAAGCACAGAATAAATAAAATTTAAATATCATATGGTTTCATATCTTTAAAATGAAAATTTTAATACATGAAACCATATGATATTCCAAGAGAAATTCATATTCATATCAATTTTTTCATAATGGAAAATGTGTTGTAGCAATTTATGAATTTATAATATATAATGGAAATATTCGACTCGTAGTGTTTTGCAATGATATATTTGTATAACTTAACTAATAATTTATGCAACTAACGTTGTTAATTATTTTCGAATTAATTTATATTTTTGTAAGGTATTTTCAGTAGAATGTTTTCCATTAAGGAGATAAGCTAATTCTTAATTTTTTACCGGAAAAGGATTCTTACAATGGTTCAATATTTTAAATACTTTTGTCAGATTGTCATGAGTAGACCACTCAAAAATACTGAATACTAATATGTTTCTAATAGGTTTTTACTTTTCAATTTGATTCATGGCTTTAACATTTAGTTTCGGTTGAGGAACACTTTTCAAATTACTAGTGAAAAACATTATATAAATATTTACTAAAACTAATAATAATGAATAATTTCCAAAATATGCGTATCAAAATTCTAACTACCTATTTAAATTGTTGTGCGTAAACTAAGTACTATTTTTTTTTGTATTAAGGAAAAAGAAACTTGTACTTTATTTCTTCGCTTTCTAGCTTTTGGATAATCAGATTACTCTTTCATTAATTATCCGACTGATTTTATCTGTGTTCTTTAATTCACAGTCATTTACCAGATATACTAATGGCCTATTAATAAAATGAATCAATCTAAAACATTTAAATTTTCGCTTTGGCCAACTTGGAAAGATCCATTAACGTTAACCATTTCGCAAAGTAAGCAGCTAAATCAAGAAACTTGATTACTTTGGCCTACCTGAACCATAAATAAATAAATTCCCATAAATTTCAACCATTTATAAAAAATCTTCAACAGCCGATGATTCTGTTACCATAAAGCAAACCCATTCCTCCCATTTAAATCACACCTATTCACACGCTGAAACCCATCGAAATTCATTTGTACCACTTCCAGAAAACAATGATTCAATGTTTTATTTCTCGCAATTCCGTAACATTGTACTCCTTTCTTTCTTTCTACCCAGAGTCAGCTGTTCCTAAAAATAAAGAAAGGCTTAATAGGATTGGACAAGAATCCAAGTAGCTCTGGGGAAAGGCAAGGTCCCCAGGAACAAGTCACAATCAAAACATGCCATGGGGAATTGTTTTTGCTGAGACTTCCGAAGAGGACAGCGCTGATTGTGATGTCCCAGGAATTTTATAACAGGCGGTAACTTTTGGGAGATTAGGGATAAAGTGGTACTGGCCAATCATAGATTTCAAGGTTTTTCTCCGATTTCTTTGTCTTGATCAATGTCAGCGGGTACCAACTTGTAATGTATTTTCGTAAGTGGTGGATCAGATCAAAGTTTTGCAATTTTTACTCATAGTGGATTAAAATTAGCAAAAGGATCTACTTTTCTTTATTTGAACTGTCATTTTATTTTCTTTAAACAACATTACTTGTTTGGAAATCAACGCAAAAGATAATTTATTAAAAACGAAAGTATGTGCATTAGTTTGAATCCGAAGTCGCAAAACTTAAGGGACATTTCAAGGAATAAATTAATATTATAGAGATAAATATTCTAAATGCCATTTTTATATTTAGTTGCACTTTTTTTTCACTAGTTCTTAATATTTTAATGTATTAACTTTAATAACTAAAATTTTAGTCATTTCACTGTCGATGTTGTTAAATTCTTCTTAAAACCCAAGTTTAGTAAGAAATTAGTTTTTAATTTAATAAATTTGATTGACTATTAAATTTAGTTTTTGAAAAGTAACATTAAAACTTAGATATGTATTTCGATGATTTCTGAATCATATTTAAGCTGATAAATACTGATTATATTTTGCTGCTGCAGTTCTTAAAATCATTTTACATTCAATGGTATTCTGAATTATTGCGGACAAAGCTTTATTAATTTAAATATATACTTAAAGTGTTTTATTCAGACGAAACATTTGAGTACATAAAAACAAATTTAAGATAACCATTATATTCACATTATGCTTAAAGTCTTGAGTCTTGAAAATTGTGTCTTGCAATTCGCTTTTTATGCGTATCATTCTATTCGGAGAATTTATATGTTAAAAATAACTGAACAATTTTTTATTTATACCTATGTAGGAAGCTACACAGAAAAAAATTAGAATACTTTTAACATCTCTTTAAAGAAAATGTTTCATGAAAACATTAGTTTCCAAATACGTTACAACTGTCATCTGTTATGAACTTTTTAGTTTTTTTGAACGTAAGTTAAATTTTTATAGAAATATTTTTAATAAATATATATTTTTTTAAATGTAAAAGAAATCTACATATTTTTTGCTGTTGTAATAAACTATACCACTTTAACCCATCTAATGTCAATTGATTGAAAGACTATGAAGCATATTAACAGCTAAGATATTATACAATTAGGATTCTGAAATTATACTATTATCAGGTTAAATCTGAAAGGTACATAGATTTTCTTGAAATTTGAGAAGTTTTTATAATGTATATACGCCGAACTGTTTTCTGATTGAAATATAACATTAATATTCGCCATAATTTTTTGTTTTTTTAGACTACGTTTATTGAAGTAGGATTTGTGGAACGTTGAGTAATATATTTATTTCAAAATTTCCATAGTGATAACAATTCTGAATTTAACTTCATAGAGCAAAAAGTAGTAGTTTTCAAACAAAAATAGATAAAAACAACTAAATCAATACAACGTTTAATGGGTTTATAAAAACATTTTTCTAAGTGCGTTTAAAAAATACTCAAATTCAGTTTCGATTCCATTAATATATCGAGGTTATGGACACACCCAAACGTTTCATGAAAGTCATTTGCCTACAAAATTATCTCTTAACAACTTTTATAAAAAAAAACCCTCCCGAAAATCTTCAAATTATCTTCTACTCCCATCTTATTTAAAGACTGATATACCATTGCTTCGTGTACAGAAGCCATTCCTTCTTAACAGTTCTCAAGAAAAAAATAAAAGAATTGAACAATTTTCATTGCTGTCATCTGTCAAGTTCCACAGTAACTACATTTCAGGCGTTTACGGATCTTCTACTCTTTTGTCAACATTTGGATAACGGCCAACATACTTCCTCCGAAACAGTAAGAATTAAGAGCCATAAAGAATTGAACTTTTTATAACGCAATTGAGTAAAAAAAAACTTAAAAAAAAAAAAACTTTCCAAAGAGCTCGTAAGCAGCGGTTGTTTATTTTTAGCTAACCAGGAGTTTGCACTCTGTTCTAAACAAAAGGTGATTACAACTCTAGCTTAGTTACTGTAATTATCTATTTATTTAAGAGATTGCTCGAATCCGAAATTAACTCCTGATCAGATAAGGGGAATTTTCGGTCTTTTTGTGTAAAGCCTTCTCTTATTGCTGTTTGTGTTTACAGGTTTACTTGTTAATGTTTAGCTGGAATCTATAATGGTACTTTCATGGAAATAAATGTGACAGTTATCATTTATGTAGATTCTTGTTCAAGAATAAGTGTTATTGTGGCTATGAAGTGAAAAATCTACTTATGGGTTGTTAGGTTTTTGCTGTTACTGGAAGCATAAAGAATAGTTAAGGAATGTTAACTTTTTTTCGACTTCTTGTTTGAAAGATGTGTGGACTATTCTTGTTTATGATCTCTATTTTATTAGTTGGTTGGTTGGATTGGTGTTTATTTATGTCCATACGTGGGCTACATTTTAAATAAATTTTAAAAATCATAAATGAATACGAAACATTTATTTAATGTAAAGTATTTATGATGTAGAAAAGAGGAGATATAATGTAAAAGGAAGAACTGTTATTATTAATTAACCTTAATTTTGAATTATTTTTTACTTTTTAAAAATTGGATTAAATAAGTTATAATAATAATAATTAAAAAATTAAATAAAATGCCGTTTCTGGAAAAAGCAATTTCATATTCTAGTAAATTTATTGCATAATTACCTCTTGATTAAGTACTTATCAAATGATAAAAAATATTCAGCTTAGGTCGTTTAAAATAAGAAAATTGCTTTCGATTATATGCACAATTTTTCGTTTTGATTCGATTCACATTGGCAGTATTTTTAATATTTGATACAAACAGTACTGCCTTAGGAAATAATTTGATAAAAAATTTCAATTTTAAAGCCTTAACTCAATTTTTGAAGAATTTCCTTAATTTTCAAGTGATTTCTTCCATATAATTGTTTCGTTAATGATTTTAAATACATAAATGGATTTTATGTTTACCATGAATTACAGTTTTTACTCCATGCCAAATTAAGTTGATATAAGTTTCGTGTGAAAACTAATTTTTTTAAGAAAGAAAAGTGAAAAATATTATAATAGTTGATTAAACTGAAAATAAAAAGAGACGAACCATTAATTTCAATTAACCTCCAAAGCCCTCGATTTGCCATTTAAACTACATAATACCTTTTAACGCAAGAAAGAAGAAAATAAATTTACTTAATACTACCCCTTTATCTCTTAAATTATTATATAAAATCAGAACAAGTAGATAGCGAAGAATTTGAGGGACCAATAACAGGCAATATATTAGCAACATTTGGAATGCGTAACAATAACCTTGAATTCGAAGTGTTGACTATCATTTGATAATTATGTTTACTGTTTCCAATAAAAAAAATCATCTTAATTTCATAGCTACACTTTTTTTAAAGTAATGCTACTAATAAGTGCTTCCACTTTCTTACACCGCTAATGAATTCAAACGTATTGAGTGACTTGATAGGGTTACCACGAGTTAGAGTTTACATGCTTGACTAATAAATTCGATAAAACTCATTTGTGAAAGATAATTATTATAAATAAAGAAAAAAGAGGATTTTGATTGAAATTGATAGGAATGATGATTAAGAAAGACGAACCCTCGATTTTATTCCCTCTTTAAACCACTCAACTCACCATCTCAATCGTAATGTTGCTATTAACCAAAGGAGGCAGAAAAGAACCTCAATGAATGCAAACCTTAATCCCCTGCAGCATTATCTAAAATCAAAACAATTACAGAGTAAAGAAATTAAGCGACAGTACTAAAACCAATATCAGACAATCCATTTGCAACATTTGGAATCCGTATCCGTAACAATAATCCTGGATACGGAGTGCTCTAACTAGTTTACTTTATCTACAGCTTTAAAAGCTTGAGATAACAGAGCACAACCCATTACTGTTAATGTAAGTTCTTTGCAGCACTTGGTAGGATGAATTAAATCACATTTTTCCAGTTAGAACATACTGGTTTTAGGGTAAAAAGTACTTCTATTCAACTTGAACATTTTAAAAAGGTACGACATTGTCTTTCAGTGATTAAGTGCTTGGAATGATGCAATTAATTTAAGTCACTGTCCGAATGGATGAAGCTTTTAATTCAGTTCTCAATAATCCTCTTAGGGGTATGTTGGGGGGAAATGGTTGTAATTCTAGACTGAAGCGAAACGGGAAGTAAATTTTGGATATGGAAACTAAATACTTTGAAATAAGGCCTTGAGTGAGAAATATGGAAACTGTTTTGTTATTAATATTTTGTTAAGAGGGGAATCAGAAAGATGAAATGATTTTGTATGATAGTAGTATTTATTTTTAAATATAGGGGAGAGTAGGTAGGGATGGGACAGTGGGAGGGATGGGACACCAGCAATTATACCTAAAAGAAATATTGTTTTTAATTTCCCCCTCTTTCACTATGTAGATAAATCATGCTATTTATTACTAAGAATCACTTTAGTAGCAGGTTTATTTGAGTTTGTGCAATAAAAAAGCTAATATGCAACACCAAAAGTTTAAAAAAAAAAAAAAAAAAAAAAAAAAATACTTACATTTTCAATCTCATTTTAAGTCTCATTCATTGTTGCTAACATAATTTTCTTAATATGTTGTAGGCTCAATAACATAACTTTTATGAATTATCAGTTAATTTAAGTTAAAAATTAGCATGTTTCTATCAATAAGCTATTTTATTGAAATGTTATGTGTAGGGAGGTATGGGACATGTTTGAATTTTTCCTACAATATCTCCTGCCAAATAATTATTGTGATTATACACATTTTATAATATTTTATTTTTGTAAGACTATCGTTTTTGGGAATTGAATTGTGTGACAAATAAAATTAAGTATTCAAGACAGTTAAGAAAGACAAACAATTACAAGAATGCAGATAACAAAAACACAAAAAATGGAAGTGTCCGATTAATGATAAACTTGATAAGAATCTTATCTTGAAGTGCCAGATTGATAAGAATCTTTTATAAATGTCTATGTTGAGACTTTAAGAGAAAAAAATATTTATCTTTATTTGAGAAAGTAATTCTTACATCATTAATCAAGATAATATTATTGCAAAGCTGCATCCATGAAAGATGGTCAACTTAATAATTCATGCACTGGCATATTTTTCGTTTAAATTAGATTTTTCCAAAATACGAGATAAAATAAATGTTATAATACGCACTAAACCTTAGGTAAAATAGTGAAAAAATTTCTTTTTAAATTTTTCAAAACATTTGTGGAAATTATGAGTGAATTTTAACTTACAAAAAAAAAAACATGTCCCATCCCTCCCTCACATAAGAGAGGGATGGGACATTTTTTTACAAGTTAAATTGGTTTTTAAAAATAATATATTAGCTATTAGCATCGTATTTACATTTTTCAAGTGTGTTAAAATGTTTCAAGGTTTTATTCGGAATGTTTCAGAGTTGTAATAGTAGAGTACAATTTGTCTAAATATTTAAAAAAAAAAAAAAATTTCCATCCCTCCCTACTGTCTCCTACAGGTTTCTACTTCTGGACAGTTGCAAAGTTGCTGATAATTTAATAATCCTAAATTGACTTCTTTGGATGAATTCTAGTGAGAACATGAATTGAATGATTGGTTAGAGAATTTCATAAATACACAGAAATATAAAATATTTATTTATATCTGTAGAATCCGACGAAATCATAACTAGCATAAAACATAGGAAACATTAAGATTATTGTGTAAGTTGCGTCAATTTGGAGGACAGTCACATCCAGAGAGATAGATAAGCAACCAGTGAAAGTAGTTATTCACAATCATTATAACTGTATTTACTAATTTATAAGGTTGTAACTACTATTTCTATTCAAGGATTCAAAAACAAGTTTAAAGGGCAGGAGAAAACCTATTAGACTGAGGGGCGACTGCAATTTTTGGACACCATCGAACATCATTCTGAATTTTTTTACAGAAATTAGAGAAAAGTCAGTAGATTACGAATCCCCTGGTCTGCCGTGGCAAAAATGGCCGAAACTGGTCACAAATCGACTTGGAATGAGTTGAATTAAATCCAATTGCCAAATGCGCCATAACTTGCCAAATAAAGAGCATTTTTTTTTTATTTGGTAACCCTCACTCTTTAATTTTCAATTAAGAATGTTGCAGACGATTCAGATATATGGCGACGGTTTATTTGCATCTATTAAAAGGGAGCCAAGTTGGCAAAAAATATTACCTCACTTATGACGTAACTGATGTCACCAATTTGGCTTACTTTTAAAAGATATAAGTTTTCCGAACCAAAGATCAGAAATCGTTTGCGCTTTTTCTCATTGAAAATCAAAATGAAGTAGGTTGCCAGACGAATAAGCTTGTTCTATTTTTGGCAAGTTATGACATATTTGGCAATCGGATTTTAGTTCAACTCATTCCAAGTCTATTATTGATAAGTTTCGGCCATTTTTGCCTCGGCAGACCAGTGGATTCCTAATCTACTCACTTTTCTCCAATTTCTATAAAAAATTCAGAATGATGTTCGATGGGGTCCAAAAATTTCAGGCGCCTCTCGGACTATATGACTCGACTTCTTCAAAAGTCAACAATACACATAATAAAGTTTAAGTAGCGAGATATAGTTGTTTATTCCATATATATGTTTACGGTTCTCGTTGTGTATAAAATAGGTTCCTAGATTAGCTCATTGGGAAAAATTGTTATCTACATGCTTTAGGGATATAACAAATATAAAATATCCGTATGAAATGTTTTTTGTACTTTAAAGTACAGCTTAGTACTCATAAAGAGTCAACAAAAATGGTTACAATACAGCCATTTTCATAAAAAAATCTTTTATGCATTGTAAGAATAATTTTCAATTAAGAATATTTGTAAGAATACCCTATACTTTACTATTGTTACGCGTTTAACATTAACCTCTTTTAAAGAAAAGATTCTGACACTGGAAATTCACAATTATTTCATGTTCTTTCAAATGATAACTATGGAATTTACAGACCGCAATGAAAATAACACGTTATAAATAATATAAATTAATCGGTATTTATATAAATTAATAGATTTTATTAAAAGTTATGAAACGGTTCTTTCTTTGATGTCCGAGAGGATCGAGATCTTAATCAAAGGTAGCTTCTTAATTGTTATGGTGGAAATCTATTACATTTGTGTTTAAATTTACAAAGTAATACATTAAAGAATGTTTGTATCGCAATTATGTATTAATATCAAATATTTAAATAAAAGTTCTGTTATCCATATTATTATGGAAAGCGATTTCTAGATTATATAATTTTCATTTTATCGATTTTTATGTACTTGAAATGACTTATTTTAATTCTTTAACTTTTGTCACTAAGACGAATTCTTGATATCTTATCACGTAAAATTATCTGAATGCAGCATTTCTATAGAGTCTGTCTTACCCGAAAAAGCATGTGTTAAATAGAAAGCATTCACTAAATCTAAAATTAAAATATTTTATTATTGTGAATGTCAGAATTTTTCTGCAATATCTGCAGTAATTTAGGATGCCACTTTACTCAGAAAAAATATGATGAAAAAAGTACATAAAAGTCAAATTTCTATTTAGTTCCAAGTAGTTTTGTTTTACATTGTTAATTTTGATTTCTAAAAGCAAATTAATTTTTTCATGTTAAAAAATTATTTTCATGCTTTTATATACTAATTAAGGTACAAAATAATATTTTATTTTTTGAATAAAGAAATCTTAAGAGGGGAGCAATTAAAATAATTTCATTTTCAGAAAATCGCGCGTAATATTTCCCAACCAAATTAAGTAAAATACTTTTACTAACACAAACAGGAATTTAGAAAATCTACTTTTATATTTTTATTTACTTTCTTAAAATTTCGGAGATTTACATTAAGAGATTATTTCTATTATAAAATAATAGGATTTTTGTGACATGTAAAAAGTTATCTTACGCACAATAGTCCTCTAAGAAAATATTATTAATAGTAGAAATTAAAATAATGCTGATAGTGAAATTTATTAAGTAAGAGAGAGAGAGAGAGCAAGCCTTTCAAACAGTTTACAATATTGTTTCTAAGCAAAAGTCATAAGTTATATATCCGAGCACTATTTCTTTCTTATATCTATATATAATTTTTATGTGTAAAGATATAATATTTAGTTTACTATCAAAATTCTGTTTATTAATTTCATACTCTTAAAAAAAATACCACTATAATTTTATAAAATATACATATAAGTCATTGTAAAACTTTCTTCCAATCTCCTAATGAAAGTTAGTAGTTAATTAAGTAAAGAAATACAATGAATTTCAAAACTGATATACTAAACGTACAGCTTAGTATTTGTTTGGTACACAAAAAATTAGAAAAATGCAAAGTTCTTTGCGTCTGTTGTACAAAGAGAAGCGAAACAAAAACACAAGGCATTACTACGGCAAAATAATAGCGCTGTCAAAATTACTCAAACAAATATTCTGAAATGATCTCTCAATAGAAACACGAGCAATGTTAACTTCAAGAGTTCCAATTACCGAAAGCAATCTCCATAAAACTCTCTGCAGCACATGCTTCTGACATCCCATTTTTAAAATGTCAGAAAACCCTTTAAAGCTCATGAAACATTTTCTGTGAATTGAGAAATATAGCATTATTTATAGTATATTTTAAAAACGAATAGAATTTTTAATTTAAAACATTTAATTGACCCAAGGTAAATAATATACAGTACATGGATAAATATTTAAAAAATGAAATAAAATTGCACTTGTGTAATTTTTATACTGATCAAAGGGATTTAATATTCAGGGATGAGAGTGATCAGAGAGCAAAAAGGAGGAAATCCCAAAATTTGTTAAATAAACAAGCGGAAGGGACGATACCCAAAAGTTTGTCAATAAAACTCGCGGAAGGAATAATACACAAAAATTGGACAAAAAAGTATGCATGAAGGATTATTCACCAATTTTTAAAATGCAATGAAATTTCTCATGCTATATAATAATTACATTTAAAATATTAGGGAAGAAATTATCACGTGACACATATTGTTTTCAAAACATAGTACTCTAGTATTTCCGAATTTTAGTTATAAAGAGGATCAGGAAAATACCATCCATATAAACTTCAAATAAAGCTGTCTAAATTAAAAGGTTCATAAAACTATAAAATCTGCTTATTTTGCTGCTCGTAAAAGTACTCAGATTTTGCATAATAACTAGTTTATTTAACTTATCAACGTTAGACAATGCTTTCCAGCAAAAGTTCAATTCAATCAGAATGAAGAATTATAGTGAGTATTAATTAGTATTATTTAAAAATATTTTTTTTAAATTTGAACTATCTTTTAAGATGTTGCTGAAATAATGGAGGTTTCAAATGAGTTTATAAGGAAAGTAATCAATGAGTTTATAAGGAAAGTAATCAATGAGTTTATAAGGAAAGACCAAGATATCAATGATCGAGAT
This sequence comes from Linyphia triangularis, assembly GCA_963978545.1. Taxonomy (NCBI): domain Eukaryota; kingdom Metazoa; phylum Arthropoda; class Arachnida; order Araneae; family Linyphiidae; genus Linyphia; species Linyphia triangularis. The sequence continues at coordinate 61,398,425 of OZ021726.1, forward strand.
ACATGTTGTACGATCACATCTATAACACCTACATTTATTAACTACATTTCCGATGAATTCAAATCACTATAAATAAGAAAACAATGCACAAGTGTACCATTTTTTCCGATTATATACCTTATAAGAAAACATTTAAAAGTTTTTATGTTAAAGGGCGATATTATAGCTCTTTGGACTCGAATAACATTTGTTTTTGTTGTCTGCGACATGTGCAGAACCCTAAAACACTGAGGTGATCACTTGCTTCACTTACCAATTGTATAAAGGCAGTACAATTTTCAACCAATCACAGTATGAAGTGTATACCGAGGAGCTTGTGAAGCAATCTGAGAGGAAAGGGAAGCAAAGAGGAAAATTCCTTTGTTAAGACATGAAGAAAAGTATACTTTTTGCAGGAAAAACTGGTTCAGATCAGAAAAATGCGGGTCCTTGAAACAGGAACAAAAAGGAGGAAAATGTTACATAAAAAGCAAAAAAGGAGGAAATTCTCCAGATAATTGATGTTGTATGGATGTAGTTTTAAACGTTTACAAATTTCCTTTACGACGTGATACTTGGAAGAATATGGTTAATCAATTGGTAACTCACTTGTCAAATTTTTTTGAGTGGGCAAAGTTGTCCCTCTACACTTTTAACGAACTTTTAAGAAAAATATTAAGTATGTTATTTTTAAAAATGCTAAAAATCACTCAAAACAGTATTGCTTTATGAAAAGTATATTTAATCCCTATAAGTTATTATCTTTTATTTTATCTAATTCCTTATATATTTATAAGTTAATTTAATTTTATATTTAATTTGTTAAAAAAATAGAGGAACTATTTTGAAAGAAAGCTATAATTTAAATATAAAAGATTATTTTCTTTTATTCCTACACCTCCTTACGAATCTAAATTTAAAAGTTGATTGAAAATCTACGCAAACTTCGTTAATCCGTAAACTAAATATTTTTATTTGAGAAACCACTAAGGGAAAGTATACAGAGAAAGAAAGATCTATTCTGATAAAATAAGAAAAAGGTTGAAAGGTATGATAATTTAAGTAACGTCATGCTTTGAAAAAACCGTAAAAGTGGGACGAAGTAAAGGTTTCGATTTCAATTAAAACAAAGAATAGTAATAAACAAAAAAGCTTATAGAAAGCTGTATAATTGTCCTGAAAATGAATCTTGATATTCTATAAAGAAATTTAACTCGTATTGAGTTTTAACCATGAAATCGCAGAAGAGTTTCAGAAATGTATCTACACATTTCTCACTGATTTCCAAATTTAAATAAAGCAGCGTTTACAGTGGCTGCTCGTGGGGTATAGCGGGGTACAGCCGGGTTGCATCTGAATTTATTAGTTTGAAAATAAAATTATATATTATACTAATTTCCTTTAATAAAGATTACAATTGAAAACGAAGATAGAATTTCTTCGGTAAATGAACAAAACTTTAATAAATAGCAAACCTGTTGCTTCTTAGCACATTTTAGGAGCAAAAAAAACTCCTTCAAATCAACCCAAACCGGTGGCCTTCAAACGAACTACAAGTAACGCCATCTAGAGAGTATCTCGCAAAGCATTGACACAGCCAGTAACTGAAATTGCTATTCGGTTGAGTTCGTTGCTACGGCAACTGTTTCCAATGTGAACTTTTTCCCTCCACGTTTTGAATACAGTGCTACCGCGCGGCTCAGCCGAGAGAGGAATTTTACATTTTCGGCTGTGTTTTAAAATTTGAGGAATTGATTGGCTGCGTGAATCGGCGGAGTCGGGCGACAGGACCCTTTTAAGAATCTCTCAAAAACGGAAATAGTTTTCGTGATGTTTATAATTATCTTATCTTGTGATTTCTCGAGTTAAATATTTTGAAACAAGGAGTTCGTTATGATTAAATGTGCATCTTGCTTGAAAATCATTTTGGAAGATAGAAAGAAGATGGTAAACGCCAACAACTCAAAGAAGATAGACCGGCATCATGAAAAAAGGGATACGTCTCAGCATGGTCGTAATTTTCAATTATCTTGGTATGTGCTTTTCTCGTGGTTATGTGGTAGTTTTTACTTACAATTTTTTTTTGTGTTGACCTTATTTGATAGTCAGAATTAATAAGGGCGTATGGAATAGTGCTGGATTAACCACCATCACACGACCATTTAAAGCACACAAGGGCTCAAGCGAACGTTTAAAAAACTCTTTAAACTTTGAATTGATAAGAAGTGAATCTCAAATAGCTGGCACATTAAGGAAAACTCTCAACTTTATATTTTGGAAACAAAAAGGTAGCTCTCTGAATAGATGCTTCATGCAATTACCCATCAAAGCAGTATTGTTTTTAAGTTAACAAGAGCTTACATTTTGAGGCCAAAACGAGAGAGAATGTTTTTTTTAATCGAAACTATAAAAAATAATTTTATTAATTACTCTTACTTTATAATATTATGTTATAAATGTTATTATTTTATACATATTGAAAGGAAAATTCGTTTTGAGTGTTAAAGAATTTGCGCTCATTAATGATTGTGGAAAGTGTGTGTGTGGTTGGGGGGGGGGGGGGGGTGAGGAGGAGGTAGGGAAATTGGATGTTTTTGGCTTCACTAATATTTTCGACCAAAGGCCGTTACTGTGCTTAAACACTTTATCAGTATACCAAAATACCTACGTACATAAACAAGTGAAATATTGTTTTTAACAAAGAAACAATGTTTCTAATAACAGTGAAAAACTGCCGCAATATACCTTAGAAATAAACATTTAATACCCTGAACACATTTCAAAAGTTCAAAATTATTGTACTCGATTGAAAATACATTTTTGACATGTTATAGAACGGCCATGAAATTGGAAGTGGGCCTAAATTTGTCTTACTTGCTTCTTGTGCAATGTTTTATGTTACTTTTATTGCATTTGACAGTATTTGTTCGTTAAAGCCTCATTAAAATTAACATTGCTTAATATAAATCGATTTCATAAAATATAATCGCAAGAAAAAAAACTTTTAAGGTTCTCTGAAGGAAATCAAGGATGTTAAATCGAAATAAATAAAAATGTAAAAGTACGTTTTTTCAAAATCTGAAATTTTTGCAAGTTCTTTACCAATTTTTTTGCTTTAACATTTTTACACAACTTTGCATTTGAATACGCGCATGTTTTTATATATCTTCTATTAATAATGTCAAACAAATGACAGGTAAACACATGTTTTTAAAGAAAACAAACAAAAAAACAGTGCTAATTGTTGGACGTAAAAACTACACATGCTTTACTAAATATTTTACTTTGGCGCTGGAAGTGAGCTGTGTCGATAGACCTGTGTTTAAATTAAAATATTCCATTAGTAATTTTTGTGTTTTCTTTGTTTTTTAGGTCGTGTTTATTCTTCAAATGAGGGAAACTGTCAACTTAGTTGAAGAAATCTTATTCTTAGATGCGCCAGGGGAACTGGTAAAACAATTCGATCCCAAAATGACATATCCGGAATTGCTGCGACATGGCTATCAGGTGGAAGAACTGCTCATTCCGCTTTGAAATTGTCATTGAACATGCAATTCATTGAAACTCTCCCATATAACATTTCCAAAGAATCCAGCATGATAAAAGTATTGTAGAAATGCTATTTTATTATTTGGGATGATTGCACATTGCACACAAAAGATTTCGAGGCTCTTAATCAATCATCGCAAGATTTACGTTGAAACATCAGACCATTTGGAAACGCATTAATATTGCTTGCGTAAGATTTTAGGCAAAAAGTTAACGGTAATTCTTCGATCGACAACAGCGGATAAAATAAATGCTTGCTTGAAATTCGTTACTTTGTGGGGACACGTAAAGACGTTAAAATTAACTACAAATATGAGTGCTTAGTTGCAAAACAATTGATTAGCTGAGATGTTCTCACATCAATTTCTTGAAAGGTGTCGGTTTATCTGACCTCGGAATGAATTTTATTGCTTCATAACTACTGTAATTTAGTGACCTCAAAAGAAGAATTGGTTGTAAAAGTATTTACCAATATTCAAACCAATTATAAGAATCGCGATTGGATCAGTGAACGAACTATTCAAGCAATCAAGAACAAAGACGTCTATGAACTTAACAATATTATTCAGACTAACTTTCAAAGCGAGGCAGTCACATACAAGTCGCTCCACACTGTTATGGAAGCAGATGAAGAGGTTAATAATCCAACAGAATTGTTTAATTTACTCCAATTGAAATAAGGTTTATCACTTATCTCATGTTACGATATATCAGCCAGTAAAAGCTTTGCAACGGCACTCGGCTTGCAGTAAAAAATTAATGAGCATCGTCGTAAAAGCAATAATCTTGACAGGACCTTTCACAGGTGAAGATTTCCTCATTCCTATGATTCTAAAGGATATGACATTTCAATTCAAGAGAATGTAATTCCTAATTTGATTAAGTGTTTACAATCACCATTAGCAAATCTCAGCGTCAATCTTCAGAATTGCGCGGTTTATATCTAGACACGGATTGCTTCTCATGTGTTCAAATGTTGGCAAATTAGACAATCTCTATATCTGCATAGACAATGTAACAACAAAAGATATTGTATACCTATAAACATTGTGAAATTAAATGTATTAGAAAAGTGCGCTTTCTCTTTTCTTTCTATTCCTTTTAACCAGACTGAACCACAGCAACGCGTGGCAGGATATACAGGGTGGTCACAAAGAAACTTTGCATTTATATGGACCTCTAGCGGTCGTTCTGTTTAGCGATGAGATTTCAGGTACAGTTATTCAGAGGTATGAGCTCCAGATTCTGTAAACGGCAACAAAAGGGCTCTCACGGTTACGGTTATAGGTACAGAAACTCGAAATTTTCGAATGGCAACGTCCATTTTCCTCATCGCAAGATGCTCAGCGCATGCGAAAATCACAAAGAGCTCTGGAACGGTACGTACATCACAAAAACGGTTGCGTTATCCACGCATAAAAGAATGGCGAGCGGTATTCTGAGATTGGTGTCCTGCTTCTTTCATGTGGAAATTTCTCCCGTGAGCCCCGATCATGTATTTTTTTTTTCATACATAACTCGTCTGTTTTTTGTGATGCCCGTACTGTTACAACGCCCTTTTTCGTTTTTTCCTGCGTTTACCATTTTGCGAGGGGAAAAAGTGGGCTTTGCCTTTCGAAAATTTCGAGTTTCGGTACCTATAACCGTAAACGTGAGCACCATTTTGTTGCAGTTCACAGAATCTCGAGTTCATACCTCTAAATAACTATACCTGAAATTTCATCTCGATCTTTCGGACGGAACGGCAGCTAGAGGTCCATATATCGGCACAGTTTCTTTATGACCATCCTGGTATATAGTTATAATAAGAATGTATGTCTTTTAATAAAAAAAAAAAATAAAAAAATACTGCTTTAGTTTGATTTAGTTACGTAAAATATTATATTTCTATTGACCAGTATATATGACATGAGCAAAAATATATAAAATTAATTTACGTTAAACAAATAATAAATCTCAAAGAAATTGATTTCAGATATTTTTTGCTACATGTTAAACCTACTGTTTTTCGCCTTTTGGGGGATTAAAGTGTAAAAGTGTATTACAGTACGATAAGTAAAGTATAAAAAATAGCTGATTACATTTTTTTTTTCTTCTTTTAAATTTGAAATGTTACAATTTTTGTTATTTATGAATTGTAAGTTCATTTTTAAATGAACTGTTGTACAAATTGCATGTCGACAATGGCTTAACAATGGGATATGAAAAAGAATGTTGAGGATTGACAATTTAGCGAGTTTGGTGATGTCATGTGGCAATATTTAATTAACAAATATTTCTCAAACAGGACTTAAGTCGCCAATCATAATTTGTCGACAAAATAAGTCGTCAAGTTTTAATTTTGAGCAGTAAAATTTAACCTTGTACTACAAAAATTTTGTACTGACAGGGAAAGACGTAGTCAAAAAATGTTACCGCAGCCTTGTAGAGTTGAAGCTAATATTAAAAGAATTAATAATTTGAAAATAATTCAAAGTTTACTGGAAGTCAAAATATGTTTTGGTAACAGAAAATAAAACTGGAACTTAAGCCTGAATTTTCTATTTATTAATTGCTTCAACTAACGATTGTCATGGCAACCATTTTCAATTCTTACTGTAAGAAATGCAAGAAAATTTTTATTTTTGAGATTCCTGACTCTTTTACTTGACTGCATTTTTTTAGAACTCTTTAGATATTCAACCTCATGCACCTTTCTAATGCTATCAAAACTTTCTAATGTTATTAAAATTGAGAAAGTATTTTTCATTCCGTAAGGTAAAAGTTTCAACGCGAATGAATGGATTAAAGGACAGATACATCAAGATTTTTTCTTGTTTGGAATCAGTTTATTATATTAGGCTTAAATATGAAAAAATGGACGCAGGTTGTTTGGATGATTATCATACTTTCTGGAAAATGAGAGAGTAAAAGAGATCGTGAATAAAGCATGAGCAGTTTACGTGGTAGGAAGATTCTTCTTGCTTTCGTTCTTTTTGCCGGAAGCAAGATAAGAAGAATGAAATAGTGCCATACATAGGTTAATACTAAAGTGGAGTAAAGAGCTATGTTTAGATGAATTATTTTTACTTTCAGTTATCCATAAGTGTACATAGGATAAGAAAAGTATTGCATTGGATCAAACAAATGTCGAGTTTTTTGTACCGAGTTAAAAAAAGCGGTCTATAAAAATGTACCTGTATCCGTGGTTAGCATAACTTCAGAACGGATTGACTTACGATGTTCCACTTTTGCATACGGGTTAGTGGTTGCCATGGGACCTGTCACTAAGGTTTTCGTCAAAATTGTGCATGCGCATAAGGTAATCAGAATTTAAAAAATCATGTTTTTGCTCAAGTACGGCTCTGACGAGTTTGATGAAAATCGTCGTGGTAATGCCTCTTAATGTCTCTTCACCTCCGAAATTCCAGTAGAAATATGATAAAAGCGTAAAAGTTGAAAAGCGAATGTCTGTAACTCAGAGTTTTCTTCCTTTGAACGACTTTTCTCCTCTATTTGACTTACAAGAAAGGATATTGTAAGAATTATCGGTATGAATATCGCCAAATTCCACATTTAAGAGGTGATTTTTGTGTGGGGGGGTGGGGGTGGCTATGTAAAAATTACTAACAAATATATCACTAGGCAGGCAATTTTTTCTAAATGCAAGGAAATATGAAAAGGTAAATAACACCATTTCACGTCAAGTTTAAAAGCAGTAACCAGTATCATAGTGTAATTGAAACGTTGTGAAATGATTCACACCCCTAGTTAGTAATGGGTAAGAATAAAACACTATTGAAAGTGATATCGGCATTATAATATTTTTAACAAAAACAAACTATACCATACAAACTGACCATACAAAACAACATACCATACCAACAACATACCATACTAAACAAACTGACCATAGGACATTAGGACAGTTTATGGCACATCAATACGGATGACAACAGACGTGGTCAACTACATGAGTATAGTATGTACATGGTGCATCTTTAAATCTTAAATATCTAAACGACTTATTAAATTTTCTTTAGTTTTGCCTCCCTGAATAAAGCTTAAATACAACTAAAATAACAATTACAAATTTACCGATTCAAAATTGAATATCAAGTGAAGCACGAGTGAACACGGAAATGATTTGCAACCGAGTTTCAATATTATTTCTTATCTTCATTTGCTTCATTAGTCAAACCGAATCGAAATGCAATTAGTCCAGCTGCCAAAATTAGAAAATGCATTCAAAACGGAAAATTGCATATTATACGTTCATCAGCAGTTCGCTCATCCATTGCCATGGTAACCTGGATTGCTTCCGGTGCATTCAATTTCCAGTACGCAGTCTTCTCAAAAAAGTAATTTTAAAGTCACCGTAAAAAGGTTTTTTCAATGTTTGTGATGTTAGTGACGGTAAACATGTTTTAATTATTTGTCGGAATCCTTATATTTTTTCGCTTTAGAATATGTTTTAATGTCGAGAGGTTGTCAAAATTGTGGAAGAGTTTGAATGGAATAAATACTTATGAAATGAAGGAGGAGAGGTTCTGACCTCTTCATGCTATTGAGGTCAATGTTATAATTAATTGGTTTACTTCTAAAAGGCTTTATTTAATGAATTAATTCATCGAATTAATTAATTTTTATTTATATATCTAAACTTTTCACGATTTTAGAGGATTTTAGAGGATTGAATAAATTTGTGCATCAAATTAAGGCTTTGTTTGGGAGGTTTGTACTTAAAAACAAACTTACCAGGTAATAGTTAAAAACTTTAATTTAATATTACATTCCACAATGAAGCACAATATATTAAATCTTGCATATAATTTCTAGATAGTGATTTTTTGTGACTCTTCCTTTCTCCCTCTTTATACAAAAACGAAATTAATAAATGACTTAAGGGCTAAGACCTCCACCTATGATGATAAGTTTATTTAAGGTTGCACATAGTGTTATTTATTTGAAAATCAAATTGAAAAAATTAGAGACAGAGAATTTTTTTTTTAGGCTGTTGTGACAGTGTAAAGTAGATGGCAGCACTGTAGAAAAGAGAAAATCGTAATTTAATTACACTGAGGAAACGCAAGGAATCTTATATCTCTCAGCAAAAGAGTACAATATATAACTCAGATAAACTTTCAAAAAAGCAATTCATCTAAGAAATCTTAAATTCGCAGTCTGCGCACGGGTCCACAAGTTGAATATTAATTATAATTAAAAACAGTTGTAATAAGAATTGACAACAGTGACAGTTTATACGATCGTTTATATTTAATTTTAAAAAGTAAAATAACTAATTTTTATTCGTAACTTTAATATTTAAGAAAGTTAAATTCGTTCGAGGGTACAGAAAATTTTGACTAGGTCATAAGTGTAATCTTGATCAATAATTCTATGGATGACCGTTTTGGTAATTTTGCTGTCGGCAAACATACTTTCCGGTCACATTTGAAACTGTACAGTCTCCGGTTTTATAACCGATGAACGTCCGTAAGCGCCTTCCTAATGCTTATTAGCTGACATTTTTTTGTTTTTTTAAATAACATAATTATCTAACGGGATTTTCAAAATTTAATTCACTTTTGTGAAATTGTATTTGAAAATTATTGTGTGTTCTTCAATAAAAAAAAGCCTATAACGTTACAGAACGTTCAAAAAGCAGTAAGAAATCACCATACTGCTTCCATTTCACCCCATTTGGGGTCCACCACCACTATTACAAGAATAATCAATAACTTAACATTTAAAACTGTTCATGTTCAACTATTCGCATTTTGTCGCTTTATCGCAAATCTTAACACAAATCCAAATACTGTTCCCCTGACAATACGCACAAAATGGTTAAACTTATCTCTCTTAATTAACTTTGAAGTTAAGGTGAGCTAAAAACACGGGGAATAAATTATTAAAAACGCGATAAAGGAAATTTCGAGATCAAAGCGAACGACTGTGCCCTCGTGAATAAACAATCGCTTTTTAATTTCTTAGAAATATTTTATTAACGCGCACATCTTCTTCGCAAAGAACGAAATGGCGAATATTTCTTACAACTCGAAATGGCGATGATGCGCATTGCGCATTTAAATTATGCGGCGGTGTTAAAGTCAAGATCTGTATGTTGCGATTTTGAAAGACAAGAAATTACTTTTTTTTATTTAATTAATAATGCTCAGGGCAGTTACAATTAATGAAAATGTTAATGATAGGAAAGTGAAGTGGCTATTTTTAATGCAGAAATTGAAAATAGAATTATCTTAAGTAGGTAAATTTTTTGATTTTAAAAGCAACTTATGAGATTTAAACTATGCTTTAAAGCATAGTTAAGCCCTAAAACTTCTCTATGTGTTGTAGGTATCACATTTTCTCCAATGAATTTACAAATATATAATTTTTTGTTTTCTTTTTCTATAGTCAAAAGGCAATGCAGGATATTGGTTTGGTTACAGCATTTATTTCTGATATCTAAGGTTCTTACCAAGACTAAGACTGATAGCTACGCTTATATTTATTTCTAGGTCTACATGTGTGCCATCCGAAGATTCTGTAACAAGATTACCAACCAATAAAGCAATATGTCAAAAAGAGAAGAAATCATTTACCAAGAAAAAAAGGTTTATTTTTCTGTTGGAAATATTATCCTCAATCAAAAATACTCATTTGTTATATTTGGCGAATTTTTTTTTTTTTTCATTTTCTTTGTATAATATATTGATTTTACTAAATGTCTAAAATGTTATTTAACATTTAAAAAAGTATTATTCTATTAATGCATTTATAGTTTACAGCTTTTTGCATTTATTTACTTCAGAAATGAATGATTAACATCGAATAACAATAAACGTCCAATATTTTTTTCTATATAACTAGAAAAACAAGTACGAAACTTGAATTTGTGGTTTATACGTATAATAAATTTAGAGTTAACCGTGTATGATCTAACATGGAGAACTAACAATTCATATCCTTAGGCCTTCTCATTACTTATAATTTTTATCCAAATAGTAATTAGTATCCCAAGTCGGAATAATATTTAATGATACCTCAAACAACTAAAGTAGGTTAGTTCGTTTAATCTCTTATTTGCAGAATATTTGCAAAGTATATAGATTAATAATTTTTATAATATTACTTAATTACGCTAATTTAAAACGTTCTTAGCAGTCAAAATGAACTTACAAAAGTGCCAAAATATACTTATAGTGGTTTTAACTTCTATTACTTATATTAGTTGAGTAGTTTTCTATATTTGATTATTAAAAATAAGTTTGTATTGCATAGATTTAATTTATGAAATCCGATTTCATTCTTTGTGTTTTAAATGTTAAGTAAAATTAAAAATAAAAACAAGCTTGGTAAAAATAAATATCATTTTAATTTTGTAAATTTTGTATTCTTAAAACATTCTAAAAATTAGAAATAATGTAAAATATGGCACAGTTATTATGCAAATGATTTATTGAATTTATTTGTTAATTAAAAATATTTTGTTTCAGTATGGTCCTGAATAAATTTCTCTTTTCTAAAAAAAAAGTAAGGATTAAAATAAGAACCGTTGTTTTTCATTTTTCCGCCGTGTTTACTATTCTGTTTCACAGCGCAAAAACTGTTGAATTTAAAAGTATGAATTTTTGAACATTTGTAGAGAAATGTTTGGAAAATCTGATGATTAGAAAATTTTTGAGTTGCAATCTTTATTTTTTTAGTTATTATACGTCAGAGTGAAATAATTTTTGTTGCATGGGCCGTCCTCTCCAGGGAAAACTAACCACTTTAGAAATGTAATATTTTGCAGGAGCTAAGGTATATGTCTTATTAAAACACTCTTGTATTTAAAAAAAAAATTTCGACGTAGTTTTGAAGTTATTCAATTTTTAAATTTCAAAAAAATCAATTTTAAGCTTGCGGGATTGATGTTTATTTTTTGTATCAACAGCTGAAAATAATGGAAATTTTTTTAATGTCTTTTAATAAGTTATGCTATGACAAAGACCAAATTATCAGTAATTGATTATAGATGTCAGAACTCAGACTGCTAAAATAGCGTCGGGAATGTGACTAATTTAATTTAGTAAAAAGTGTGTTTTTTTATTTGGTATTTTCTTCTTCCCATGTTTAAAATGAAAATGAAGTGTTGTCAAATGCAGTTTTTGAATAATAAGGTACCATGATTAGTATAATAGTATGAGAACTACGTTACTGGCAACACATGAAGACTCGTGACCAATCACAAAGTTCTAAAATGTTTTTAAAGGCGTATTGAGTAGACACTTGATTGTTAAGAAGTTCTCGAGGGTTAGCAACAGTTCACGAGCAGGAAGAGTAGCCACCTCCTTTGTTTTAAAAAAATAATAAATAAAAAAATATCTTACTTGTTGATAGAACATTAAAATGGGTCTTTTTCTACGGGGTCTCTTATAAGTCAACAAAGACTTATATCAAAGTATAATTAGTTCATTGAATAAAATTTTTAACGTGTATGGTAACTAAAATTTGGTCAAAAAATAAAGTCTCAGTGAAATATTCTCAAATACATCCTTAAAAAAAAGAGAGAATTATTATTTGTATTTAAGTTTGTACGGCATAAGATCTGCGAGAACTATACTTCGCAGAAAAACCTAGATCAAGAACTGTACGACGAAGAGAATTCATTCTGGGAGGTCTTTCAAGGTGAATTTGCTTAATAGTTGTGTTACGACTAGGAAAAAAACAGGGAAAATCCCATCAGGCAGCTTGAAAACTGATGCGAGACTTTCTATATAAAAGAGAAATGAATGCTAAATTCTAGATTAAAATTATCCTAGGAATTACGTATGACCTAACCCCCAAAAAAACTTTTGAAAATTAGAAAAACCGCCAACCTCAAAAACACAAAAAACTTTCTAGCAAGAAAAAAAAATCATACACATAATCAAAATTTGCAGCTACAAACACAGTGATATAAAAAAAAAAAAGCCAACCTCTGATTACAGCTCTTGGTGGTGACTCACTTAACAATGTACGTTTACTTAGTTTATTTTTAAAATTTAAGTTCCGCTCCCATAAAAATTTACGCTGCTTGAGGTTGGTGCCCGTCGTCGGAATTTTGACAATGTTTGCATCTAAACTAATTCATGGACGAATATTGGAGGAGGTATGATTTTATTTGGATGAGTAGGAAATTTCAATGTAGTGTAAATTTTCCAGTTCACGTAAATATAATTTTCGAAATGATATAGAGAAATTGTGCTGAAAAGCTCGTATTGGAATCTCTATGAAGGATTTTTAAATTGTAGAAAACAGATGTGTTTGTAGTAAGCTTTTGTTTGATTCATACATACATTTCGGAAAGTTTTTACTGTGTGGTGAATTGCAAAGTTTAGTGATTAAGACGGGCGCCAACCTCAAGCAGCGTAAATTTTTATGGGAGCGGAACTTAAATTTTAAAAATAAACTAAGTAAACGTACATTGTTAAGTGAGTCACAACCAAGAGCTGTAATCAGAGGTTGGCCTTTTTTTTATATCACTGTGTTTGTAGCTGCAAATTTTGATTATGTGTATGATTTTTTTTTCTTGCTAGAAAGTTTTTTGTGTTTTTGAGGTTGGCGGTTTTTCTACTTTTCAAAAGTTTTTTTGGGGGGATATCAGAGCTTTTTTTAAGACAGTGGTAACATCTTTTTTTTTTCTCCTTTTCTCCCTTCCCCCCCCCTCCCCCTTTTTTCCATTTCATCATTTTTTTTTCTTTCTGTCCTTGATTTATGATGTACTTTTCAAGTTCTTCACTGCATCGTAGCATTTGGCGAAATGATGCAGCCAAACTTAACTTTGATTGATATAGGGTTTTCGAGGATATATTGTGCATGATACTGGTTAATTTCAATAACAAAGTATCATATTTATTAATGTTGCATAGTTGTGGATTACATTTCCACTTCTTGTTAGGTATACCACCCTCAACAGCAGATTCAAATAAGTTCTAGCATTTTCCGTCTACGCTTACTTGTATCGAGAATATGCAATCAGCGAAATCCCTGTAGGTCGACTCAGCGATAAACGGTTCAGTGCTAGAAGTGTGCAAAGATACGCCAGTCAAAGACTCATACTTATCTTCCGCATTAGTGCACATTGCAGATTTTGTGAGCAGTATCTTAAATTTAGACCTAATCGAACCTAATCGAATAGACCAAGTTGGATCGCAATGTTTTACGTGCTCTTTACGAGACGCTATCGCCCATTTAATTATCTTATCTACAGTCAATTGTGCATTTTGTAAGTCAAGTTTATCCGTTATCTATTAATTTTGTGACGAAAGGCGCCTTAAACTTTTCAGTCTCTATAATGTATGACAAGTTTTTTTGGTCGACTATCTTACAAGAAGCTGAACAAGAAACTTCTGTAGGAACATAAGTATCATTTAAGTTCAAAGAACTTTCAAAATTAGAAACAGCGGAATCTTGTGTAATGTCGATTCCCTTTCGTTTTGTAATTGAAGCAACACCTTCAAACAGACGTCTTTTGATTATTACTTTTTCTTCTATGCAATTGGCGATTGATTCGGAAGCTTTCCTTTTTGCGTAAATCTGACGGTTTTTTTAGCTTATTTTGCTGTGATTTTGAAGGCATATTAATCTAATTTGATGAAACAAAATCAAGTTGTAATGAACTCTTACCTAGCCATAATAGTTTTAAAACACTTTTCAAGAAGCAGTTCGTTCAGTTACAGTGAAAACCAGAGTTACACCCAATTAGTAAATCTTATACTCTAGTAAAATCAAAAATACATTGTGAAAACACATATATCATCAATTAGAAACTGAATGAATATTATTGTCACATACTTTGATAGTTATTAAGTTTAAAGAAAATCTTTTTCCAATTCCAACCAAGAACCAATCGCAATGTGAATAACAAAATATTTTTCCAATTCCAACCAAAAACCAATCGCAATGAGTGTTTCACTTAGTCCGGTTCTAATGTATTGACTGTGACGTCATCTTTTATTATACTACGAATTTATTCCAGTATCTGGCAACTAAATATGATTATTTATATTCTTCATTTATTTTTCAACATTTCAACGGAGATTTCCCGAAAATAGAATGTGTTTGAAAGTTATGCACTCTAAATTTTCACACAGTTCAAATAACACATCCAATTTATAGAAAACATATTCCTCTTTACGGTCATTCTCAATTAGCCCTAACGTGGCGACCAAACTAACGTCGAATTAATGACAAACCTGTTTGGCGACTTGGCATTTAACCTGAACCACAATTACAGGCTGATCGCCCGTATCTATCGCCAAATTTTGAAATGAAAAAAAGTGGTTTTAAATTAATTAAAAATAGAAAGAATTATTTAATGAAGTTCAAACCAAGGTAGGATTTTAAGTTGAAACATTCAGAATCATATAATTTAATCCGATTGAAGATCTGTAGCTTAGTTAGGTCTGGACGTTTGTCTAAATTTTTACATCAAAAACGGGCTAGAACTCGTTTTTTTATTTCATTTTGGAAATTTCAATATTTTTTTTCTTAGTTGCTTTTTATCGTAGGTACTCGATTTTTTTTTCTTGAAAAGTTATTACCAAGATGAATCAATGGTATTTTTTGTATAATTATGCGAAGTTCCGGAAGCATGCTAGAAAATAGTCAATTTCGGCTTTTTCGTTGGAAGTTGTGCAGAGAATTGATACTTACTGTCGTATTCGCCTTTTTAAGGTTGGCGGCGAAACGACCGTTTCGTCTGATAACACATTTGTATCGCAACTATAGAATATTTAGACAAAAAGTTTACTTTTAATTCTGAGTGAAAACTGGTTACAAACAAACTGATATTTGAGGTGCCTTTAGACCCAGAATAGTTTCAAACAGCCGGAAGAATTCTTTACTACAAATATAACTTAAATTCAGCGACCCAATTCATTAAATTCTACCAAATTCAAGGAATTCCGTCAACTTGTTCAAATTTATATCCTTCTATGGCGAAAACATTTCACGAAGTGGATGAACTTTTTGAAGTTTCTCTTAGTAATGTGTTGTTTAAAGAGACAATTTTTAATGCTAATATTTTAAGCAGAACCTACACTTCGAATAATTATTTCAGATATCAGATGAGGTTTTTGGAACAGTGAAGCTATTTTTTAAAATAGCTTAGGATCATTTACAAGTGGTATTCCAGATTTTTGTGTGTGATTTTATAATATTCGACCTGATCACTAGATCTCTTTATTTTAATACATTTGAAAACTTTTGAAGGTAACTGGAATGCTCACTTGAAGTTAATGACTCTTTGCCACTCTATATTCGTAAAGTTGGAAGTGCTTTTACAATAGTAGGTGCTTATACACCATCATGTCAAAGTGAACACCTTTGTATTCTCCATCACTTCTGCACGACGCATATCTGTTGTTATTCCAACTACAGGGATAAACACGTAACTAAACATATATGTTGTATAAAACTGGTATTGTGACTTTTCAGAAATGACATTACTATATTATTTCGGTTGTAGTCATGTGTATAAAATGATATTAATAAGTTTTCCTTCGTGGATGAGTTAGGAACTAGTTCAATCTTTCCACCGACGCATTGAGAAATATCATTTCAATCCTAATTTCTGTAACTTTCTAGATAAGTTTCTGAGCATATTATAAACCCTTTTAAACATGACCAAACCACTAGTTTCGAAATGATTCGGACAAATGCATTTTTTATTTACCATTACAGAGCGTCTCAAAAGTTTATAGACAACAGTTTTTTCTATTTTACAAATTGAAAAAGATGAGTAATGATTTCAAAATCATTTTGAATTATAAATAACATCAAGACAATAATGACAATATACAAAAATCAAATTACACAATCACAAACTTTGTGATAAAAAGTAAAAATTAAATTTTGCTGTCCCAAAAGTTTATAGATAACTAATTTTTTTCCCTTTAATTTTCAAATTTTTGAGCCATTTTTCCGAATCATTTCAAAAACTCGGTCAGGCATACTCAAAACAATAGTTAGAAGAAATTCTGATTTTAGAGAAGACCAACTACGTTCAATTTGCAGCTTTAGATCTTTAACTGTTGCAAACTGACGCCCATTAGCTTATACGTCTCTAGCTAATATTCCCCAGAGTTTCTCCATTGGGTTCAGTTCAGGACCTAGGGCTAGTCAGTCCATAACAGTTACTTGGTTTTGTCTAAACCATTGCATTGTAGAGTTTGACACGTGAGTGGAGCAATTGTCCTGCTGATATATCCATTTGTCCCCACCTAGCTACTTTCCAAATGGAAGTAACAGTACTTCGAAAGTTTTCTGGTAATCTTCGTAACATTGACCTTTTAAAAAAGCAATATCGGTAGTTCCATTACAAGAAAATGCTCAACATTCCATGAGTAAACCCACCTCCTTGTTTTCTAATGAAAATAGTTCGTGGTTCCTTGCAAATATCGAGCAAGTAATATGCCCAACCATCGGGACCATCTAAATTAAACTTCTTTTCATCACTGAACAGAACACTCAACAGTTCATCTGTCCAATTCATTTGATTTCGGGCCCACTGAACACAAGCGTCTTTATGCCGTTTTGTAAACTTCGGCGAACGACGCATTTAGCGATAATTAAGAAATTTACTTGACTGCAGCCGTAGATGCACCTTGGATTTTAATGCTGGAACGGTCACTTCTCTTGAAATTGACCGTACAAACAGGTTCTGGGTTGAAACTAATCTCAAAATCTCCCTGTCTTGGTGTTTAGTTGTTTTCTTTGGTTGCCCAGAACGGGATTTTATGTTAAAACTGTCATCTTTTGACAGAATTCAGTAAATACCAAGCCCGTTAAGTCCAATTTTTCTTGCAATGTCCACAATTTTCATTCCATGAGCTTTCAAACGATCGATTTGCAAAATTTCATTTTTGGAAAACTGCACTTTGAGAGGCAGGAAACTATTGCTTCACAAGTATATTACCTTGGAATATGCAAATTTTAACTCTCAGTACTTATATTAGCTTTTAACACCGGTTGTCTGTATATTTTTGGGACAGCATTTTTTTGTTTTCATTTTTTTATATTAAATATATGACTCCTTGAAATTGTTTGAGTATTTTATTATTTGTATTACCTCAATACATATTTGCATAATTTATTTCATCTTTCTAACTCGTTTAGTTAGCTCACTGTATAAAATCAAATATATGAAAGCAGTTCAGCAAGCTATAGGTAAACTTCTCTACTTCTAATGAGACCCGACAGACAATAGCTCAAAGCCTGCCTTCCTAGCAGTTCATAATTTATCGTCAACAATTACCACAGTTTCTCCAGCCTCCACCATACATCAAAGGTATCACGGTTGTTTCCTGTCATTAAACACGATCTCGATGAACAATCGGCTTGTGTATCGATATTATGAGATTTCATTTCGATATTGCTCTCGTTGCTAGATCGATCCAGATAAACTTCGTAGGAAATAATCCGCTTTACTACTAGCCTGCATTAACCAATCTCTGTTGTCGCAGGCTGACATACAAATGGATTTATTTAGAATGTGGAGAAGTGCAGGTAGCCCTCGTCGAACATTTTCGAGTGGACCTTTGCCCCGTAACCTTGGCAACGCACGTGATATTTCGGAAGTAGTGTTTCCAGATGCCTGACTTCAGTTAAAGAAGTAGAATGACATGCAGCTGGCATGGACGATTGCATTTCAGCCTGTCATTAAGTGGCGTTCGATTGCTTTCCGTATTATATGAGATTGGATTGTTTTGGGGGAAGAGAGACAATACTTATTAGTATTCGGAGGGGCTCTCTGGAAATGTGCTAAATTATCTTTCCCAATGGACTTCTAATTTGGATAGAAGGAATGATATTTGGTTGGATGTAAGAATAGTAGAAAGCTGAAAGAAGATCTAAATCAAGTGAACCAAATTGCTTTGGTACTGTTGAACATATTAAATGTATTTCCTAATGTTATTGTCTGCTTACACTTTTTTTAAAACTATTTTTTAATTAATATTTTTCTAATTCCTACTATCTTGCAATATTTCAAATTAATATAATATATTTTCCTGAAATTAATCTTTAAAAAAAAAAAAAAAAAAAAAAAAAAAAAAATTACTCTTAAGAAGCAAGTTTTGAAATTTAGAAGCATTCGATAAATTACTGAATCCCATTTAAGTTCCTTTTTCGCTCTTCCTCTTTTTTAAACTTTCCAAAACTACGTCGCATTTACAATAATTTCACATTCTTCCCAAAATAATCTTACATACATTATGCATACTGATCTCGAATCCCATCACCAATAAGAGCATGGCTTATTTTGACTTTTCCAAATTGAAATAAACTTTTTACTAAGTCTTGAATAAAATCTTCAATTGATTTCTTATGCTTGTTATTTAAAATAGAAAATTGAAGAATATATTATGTATAAGATAAATATATAAAAAGTTTCTTATAAAATTGAATTCTGTCTTATGTTAATTAACACACTAAAATGATTTAAACGAGAAAACTGACTGCCTTATTTATTTTTCCTTGTACAATGATTATTAGAAATTACAAAAAGAAATTTTAAAACTTACTATTAAAATCTCTAAATGGTGAGTGAAACAAGGGAATTCTTCATAGGCATTTGCTTTTATCCTCAATTGAAAAATCTTGAAGTAAACTTCAATACCAAGAATTCTTTACAGACGAATGTTATATCCTAAATAAACTTACCCATATAAAAAAAAAATCTTTCATTTTAAACTCAACTCATTTCCAAAATCAATTCAGTCAATTCAATCGCGTTTACTGAAAACTAATCGAAGCAACCTGCTTAACAAATTCTCAATAGTTACAAATAGACTCAAAGCACTGGCGGAGATATTGTAATAGAGATGCTTGCCTTTACAAAACATTTTATTTTAGAAGCAGCTGTTTCTTGGAAACAGATGCAGTGAATTAAAGTTCTCCGATAGTACAAGAATCGACCCAAAGATTGGAATTCCGGAAACTTATGGACTGTGCTGGAGGCATATCAAGAGAAATTTCGTGAGAATGTGTAGAGATGTCGATTTATTTCCCAATACGATTTCGTGTCTGATAAGGGGAAACTTTCAATTCTTCAATTTACTGATAGTTTGATTTAGTGAATTCTTTTGTTAAGGGGAAGCAGAAGGCTCTATTGAAACCCCACGTTAAAAGTAAACTTTAAAGTTTCAAGGGTTTCCTGCAGGGCAGGCTCAAATTCAGAGGGGTGCAAAGAAGGGTGCCGATGGGTGTCAACTCCGAGGTAATAAAAATCTTTAGAGGTAATAAAAATAGAGAAAAAGATAAAAATAATAAAGATAAAATAGCGAAAGACAATTTCCTACTTTATCTTTATTTTTTAAATAAAGGCTAATAGGAACTTACAAAAGTACAGATTTTTGGTACTTATGTATTTTCCCGTCGAATGTTGACGACCAAAACAGTTCGCCAAGCGGATTCTTTTAGCCCTTCAAAACGGTCGGTCCGGACGAATGTCCGGTCCACCTCCCAGCTGAGGTATTCGATGGGAAGGATCCGACTCTGGTCCAAGTCAAACTGGTCCTCTGTTTAGGTCAAGCGCTTCGAATTTTTGTCATTAACAAAAAGGTCGCCAAAGGACATCGGGATAGTAAGTAAATACTCTCTTTTTTGTTAAACTATGAATACATAAAATATTTTTGGTATCATTATTACCATGTTTAGTACTAAATATTGATTCATCATATACGCAATTGACACATACTCATAATTTCTTCCACGAGTAATCTGCCTTGTCGCATGTACTCAAGTTTCTTTATTCTTTTATTTGTGTATATGTTCTGCCTTCAGGAAAGTTCTTTTTTTGTGTACTCAAATGCCACAATATCATAATGAAATAAGGTGCTAATTTAATTTGTACATAAATACAACTGGTTAGGTGGGTACAAGTATCACATTAAGCCTACAGCTCCTCCACTAATACATTACCCTGCATTCCTCTTTTTCTACAGAGTACTGAAACTGTGAGTAGTTAGAAAATGCCGATCCGAAGCCATGGCGGAGCAGCGGAGCAGGGATGAGGGATGATGACGTCACAGGAAGTGATATCGCCGGATATGACGTCACCGGAAATCACGTGACCGGAAGTGGAGTGGAGTTGTTTCCTTCCTGCTGCTGTTTTAGTTTCGGTTTCATTATAAGCTGTTTGTGTATGACGACACAGTGTGAATGACGTCATAATGTGTTTTATATCAAAGTTTTGAGCAGTGGCAACACTTTTTTAGTTTCGGTTTATCTAGCAAACGGGGTTGAGTTGTTCTAGGACTGCTTCTTAGTGAATAAGTTAGAGTGATAGGCTTTTATTGCGTGACGTCACAGTAGATATGACGTCATAATTTGTTTTATATCAAAGTTTTGAGCGTTGGCAACACTTTTTAGTGTCGATTTACCTTTCAGACGGAGTTGAGTTGTTCTAGGGCTGCTTCTAAACGAATAAGGTAGAGTGATAGGTATTTTTACTAATGACGTCACAGTGGATATGACGTCATTCTATGTTAAGATTTACGTTTTAAGTGGTGATAACATTGGATATATACCAAATTTAGTTTTCAGGTGTTGGCAACGAGTTCTGATCGGTCAGCTAAATGCTAATAAGTTTTAAACATGTGACCAAAAGTTAACTCCTGATTGACTGTTTGGTTTTCTAGCGAGTTACTTACATATCCTTTAGCCAAGTTAAAATACCTGCAACAAAGTTACACAAAAAAAATGTTAAATTTGAAAAGTTAATAAAAGGAAGGCCATTTGCTAAGGGTCTAAAGAACCCTAACCCCGAGCTACACGTGACATTTCAATATTTTACCAAACAATTGTTAAAATATCGACTATCGGACGTTGCCTTCATGGTAACTCATCTACCCACCCCCCTTCCCTAACTAATTTTGAATAAGTTAAGACTTTAGAATTACAATTAATAAATTTTGAAAACTTATTTATTAAAGGTGAGGACCCACCTCCAGCCCGATACCTCTTTTAGGAAGAATTGGTACCGCCTCACTCCACCCTAACAAAAAAAAAAAAAAAAAAAAAAAAAAAAAAAATTATTCCACAGAACGTATATTTCTTTGAAACTTGAGGTCACTAATCAGCCATCCGATGATATCTTTTAAGAAGATATCTTCACCTCTTAACAATTTTAAAGTTTTAGTCTAAAAGATTAATGTTGGACATAAACTATTTCTAGAATAGAGTTACATTAAAAATTAAATTTAAGAGTGTCCAGTTTTTTGAAGAAGACTTGGGGGAACATATATTTCCCAAAATTAAATTTAATGGTCACTAACAAAATCCTGAAAATATACTAATTTTAGTTTTTATAAAAATTAAGTTAATGTAATATTTTAGTAAAAATAATGACTATAGTTAATGAATTGCGAAAAATTAAGTTAGAAGAATGAAATTTAAGGAATTTTGTAGTGACCATACGCATAACTAGTTATACCATCCTCCAACAGGTATCGCTTGTCATCAAATGCTGAGAGCGCTCGCTTTCTTTGCTGGATGGAGAAAATGTGATGTTTTTCACTACCGATCCGATGCTGAACCACAGACGAAGGTTGCCGATTGAGAAGACAGTCTCTATAGGTCTGATGTTTTAGCTGTCCTTGAGCTGCTCTTGCGATTCCCTTGGCCGTTTGTTTCTCACCACACTCGCTTAAAATGGAATACATTTTGGAACGAAGCCCTATGAACTCCAAAGCAGATTTTCCGTTAAGTTCATCCTTAAAGTAACCGATCTTCTTCTTGTTAGACACATCGTGTAGAGGATGATCTGATGGGTAGTCAGAAAAGTCAAAAAATCCCTTTAATTGCTGTAAGTCAGCAGTCAGATCTGGGGTAGTGAGTCCATAAGTGAGTGAATCTGTGTCGGTGAATAGTAGGCGGGCATTACTTCCATACCTCTTCATGATGACATTATAGTGGAAATCATACATTAAAACCTTGCTCAGTTCTAAGATGGCGAAACCAGCATAAATGGGTCTATTAAGTGTGAGACTCTTCACTTTTCTTTGTACTGCTGCCAAGCTGTTATCAAACTCAGTGAAGGCATGGAAGGCAGGAGACGCGACCAGTTTCTTGGCTTTATGCGGGTTGTTCACCAACTGAACATCCACTCTATTCCTCAGATTTTCCATAGTTTTCCCGAACACCGCATTGTTGAGAAGTTTGAAGAAATCTTTTTCAAACGATGTTTTGGCCAGTTTTCTCTGCTCCGTATTAAATGCTATGTAGTCCTTCAGCCAAGGTTGTTGGTAGAATTTTAGAATTCTATGGACTTTAGTTAGTTTCAGTCCCAAGGAAATGTATAGCTTCAGATTACGATAGTGTATAACATAATTCTTCTTTGACTGAAGATTCGGAACGAGTTTCTCGCTGGAAGAAGCTGGCTTCATCTGCATTTCTTCCAAAATCTCGAGGGCGGTAGGAGACAGCATATTTGGCTTTATGGTGAAGCGTTCGGGAGCCAGAGGATAATCATTATGGAGATCGTGGAGTTCAGCAGGATAGTCGAGATCCACTTCTAGGATGAAACCCTCATCTGCATCATCTGCTTGGTCCAAGATGGTTTGAGTAGAGATGTTTTCAGGGTCCACCCACTGAAAATCACCAACAGGTAAATATTGAGACATGGCCCAACCTGAAAGAAAAATCCAATTAAATCATTCAATATTAACATAGAAGCTAAATAAAAAATGACAGTTTTAAAGTAAATTCATGCTTACCATAGAGGTTATTGGCATCCAGGTACAATATATGTTTCTTCTCCTCAGCAGCATTATATTCAGGACAGCCTGGATGATTTGCCTGGCTATGACGATGGGTGATGACGGAGACACCTCCCCGAATACCCTTCTCTATGAAGAGGTGCATGTCAATGTCGGTGAATAAATCCAAACCGACATCTGACATCTTGAGAGCGGCTTGCCACGCTAACCCCGGAGACGTCATCATGTGAGCGGCGTCTAGCTGGTAAAAGTCTAGAGTTAGGCGGCGGAAATTCTCAAAAACATCAGAGAGGAGGAGCACATCCGTCTTCACGTACAGGTCGTGATATTCGCCAAGGTCTTTGATGCCGAAAGCTTCCCAAACAACTTGAGCGTGGTAATAATCTGCATCGGTGATGGAGGAGTTTGTAAGGGTGCTATAGAAGGCTTGCTGAGATGGCAGAGATGTTTCTTGAAATTTAGTGAACGAGTCCATGTACTCATAAGGGTACACCCCCTTCTTCAGCAAGAGATCTAAGGAAAAAATAAAAATTAAATGATATTGTTAAGAGAACATTTATATAATATTAACATTGACTATATTACGTACCCTGGTTAGATGCGATAGAACTCTTCAAAATGTGAAACTTGTCTCTCTCCAGATTATCGACAAGTTTCTGAAGTGAGGCATTCAGAAACTGGAGACTGTCAATAAACTGGAGAGTCACCGGGATCTTGTCAAGTTTCTTGGTGATGGAGAAGGAGATGTATTTCTCCATCGTTGTAGGGATGACTCCAATGTCATGGTCAGCCACTTTCCCTAGCCCCTGCATGATCAAATGCGCATCATAATTCTTCAGGTTGTGGAAGACGCAGGGAATCATTTTCCGCAACCTGAAGGCAAGGTTGCATTCATTGTGGAGCACTTGACGGAACTGACCGGTCAAGTGATCGTGGTCGTTCACCCGATCAGTTCCTAGTCGGCCCTTGCAGAGGGCACAGTGCGTTGCAGCATTAATAGCATGCTGGTCTTGGGGAGTGATCTTCATGGGGATGATGGTGGTCAGCTTCACCGCCAGCTCGTCCTTCTCTGCAATGATACTACTGATGAAGTGGTCCACTGCATCTTCTCCCCTGTAGACAGAGATGGGTTTGGTCGGCTTACTATCTGGACCTACTATAACGTACGCGTATCCGCAGGGAATGTGGGTAGCTATCTTCACAGTGGAAGTGGAGGTGGTGTCATCCAACTTCTCTACAAGGGCCTCAAAGTCCGCGTATATGATATACGGGACTTTCTGGGTGAACTTGTACTGACTAAATTTCAGCACACAGTCCTTTGGAGTCGGCATCTTGATGCGTTGGGGTGAGTGCTCGTTACAGTACGGGACATGTGCTTTGAGAGTCTCCTCCTTGGTAAAACGATGCAGACAGCTATAACAATAGTGGGTCTTGTGTCCATGCTTAGTGAGGTTGGTGAGAAGCCTGGACATACTCTTAATTAGACAATAATGCTGCCTCTCTCCTTCTATGATGTAAAGTAGGTTGATAACCTCAGGATCCTCCCTCTTAGAGATGTATAGAGGTAATATCTCATCATCTTCATAGCCGTAGACGTTAATGCGAAGGTTGTTCAGTGCCTCCACAAAACGAACTTTGCAGGGTTGGACGGGACAGCTTACATTTCCCATTTTGAGCTCCTGCTCGAATTCCAGATAGTGAGAAACTCTGTATGGATGATCTGTATAGCTCATGGGGTGGAGGGCAGCCAGGACAGACCAGATGAAACATTTATTGTCTTCATTCTGGATGTTGAGAACTGCTTGCTTCGCTGCTAACTTGTTGGGTAACTTGAAGTGGCTGGCAGGGGCTAGAGGTTGATACGTTGCAGTCTTCACCTCCAAATGGATGATTTCATCGAGAACCCATCCAGATCCCCACTCGATGAATTCATCGAAGGAGGACTTGATTTTGGCGAAGGCTTGGTCGATGTGTTCAGGGAGGACGCTGTCATCCAGCTCCATCTGCACCTTGCTCCGGAAATAGGGTGTGGCATATTCCTCGTCTCCCTTATCACTCTTGCGAACGAACCGGATTTTAGATACAACATACCACTTGATGGCCCTCTTCTCTCCCAACTCTTCCTGTAGCACATCCTGAACTTGGGGAGTGCTTTCCCTAATGAAGAGAAGCAGGTCTCCAACTGCCTCTTCACTCGGGAATAAATGGCGAGTGGCAAAGACATCGGACGTCTTCACCTCTACTCTCCTCCTTCTGAGCACAGAGGGTGCAGGTTGAATTCCTCCTACTTGAGCAACTCGAAGGTGGGTGAGAAGATGTTGCATCATAACATCCTTACGACCGAAACTCTTTCCGCAGTCAGGACAGGCATGAGGGGTGGCGGATTGATGACTCTCCATGTGACGGATTAAGTCTGCATTACGTGTGAAGGACTTCTGGCATATCTCACAGGTGAAATTCTTCGTGTCAGTATGAATCTTGAGATGGCGAGTTAAATTCCGCTTCTCCGTAAAGGACTTGTTGCAGATGTGACACACCTGTTGAAAAAAAAAATTATTGAAGGACACACATTTTTTCCAAAACTTTATTTAAAAATATCTTCTTCTGAAAACACATTATTTGCAGAAATATCTAAAAACTTTATTACAAAAATGGATTGAAAATCTTCAAATATATTAACTGAAAACATTTTACAAAATATGTCTTCTCTAAAAATTACTTAAATTTGTAAAATATCTGAAAACATTTTTTATTAAAAATACTTTATTTCTATAAACTATCTATATATGCTTTATTTTAAATCAAAGTATCTAAAAACTCTCTCTGCAAAATATAATTTAAAACTAATACTTACATGAGGTTCAACATTGGAATTCCTAGCATTGGAAGGTCCAGCAATTGAGGATGCAGCATGTTGTGAGGGTCCAGCAGCAAGTACCTGAAAAAATTATTTAACATTTAAATAAGCTATTTTAACATATTCTTAATAATAGTTTGTCCTTTGAATGTAATACTTACAGTTTTCTGATGGATTTTCAAATGTCTTGTCAAATGACATTTCTGTGTAAAACTCTTCTGACAGATGGTACAGACCTGTTGAAAATAAAACTTTGAGTAATATGTTTCTTAAAGTTATTATTCTTTCACTTAAATGATAAAAATAATACTTACATGCAAGTCTTGTGAGGTGGATGCAGCATTAGAAGGTCCAGCAGCAGTAGATTCAACAACAACCTCCTAAAGTAAGATATTGAGAAATTATTCTAAGTTTTTTACGTCAGAGAAAAATCGGGCGTGAATTTGGGGCGACTTTGAATAGTTACAACAATGAAAATTGCTAAGTATAAAAGTAATGAAAATTTTGGCGTGAATTTGGGGCAACTTTGAATAGTTACTGCACTGACAATTACTAAGTACAAAAAGTAATGAAAATTTCAGCGTGAATTTGGGGCGACTTTGAATAGTTACAACATTGAAAATTACTAAGCAATGAAAATTTTGGCGTGAATCTTATACTAATATTCAAGTGAATGACATTTAGAAAAAATACCAAGTACAAATTTTGGGCGTGAATCTTATACTAATGAACAACATTTAGAAAAAGTTTTAAGGAATATATTATTGACATGAATTTTAAATATAATTGAGAAAGTTTTAAGTGAACAAATCAAT
The DNA here is from genome assembly GCA_963978545.1 of Linyphia triangularis. NCBI lineage: Eukaryota > Metazoa > Arthropoda > Arachnida > Araneae > Linyphiidae > Linyphia > Linyphia triangularis. Next base: position 61,425,352 of record OZ021726.1, read on the forward strand.
TATGCGACGTTAAATAACACAGTTTAAAATTTATCTTAGACATTAAACATTCATCTACTTAAAAGCAACAAGTTTAACCTTATTTAAAGAATATTCTTTTAGATACATAGTAAGTAATTTTGAAATAAATACAATCTATAAGCATTCAAACATAATTTAAAAATATATTACTAAAAGAACACTTACTTGGTCATTAACTTCCATAACGATATCCATGGGAGAAGGAGAACGTGATGATGACATTATAAATAACTGAAATTTAAAAAAATATATATAAATATCGAAAGAAAAACATACATTTTCAATACAAGTTGGAAATAATTTTTATGTAATACTTGAATCGACTACTTTAACATACTTAACACATTTTAATATATATATATATATATATTACTTAAAAGATACTAACATTTCACAAATAATAAAAATTTACTTACGGAATAATTCAGATGAAATCAGAAAAAAGCTAAAGTAGCAGCAAAATATGATAAACAAGCACAATAAGCAAATACTAAGCAAACACGATAAACGTCTTTCGCCCTCAGGAATCTAAGTAGAAATGACGAGACGGCAACCGGTAGCGTCTATATATGAGGGGTGATTACGTAACTTCACCGATCAATCAGATTTCACGGTAGAGGGCGCTGTTTGGTTCTAACCGATCAGAGTGGGTGGGGAGCGAGACTAGGCATGTTTCAACACGCTTCAACGCGTTTGCGAGTTGAGTTGTTGATAATGATTGCAAAATATAAACTCATTGGCTTTTAACACATGACGTCATAATGATGATATGGCTGGAATCTAGCATTTAAACAGATAAGGTATTGGCGCTTATTTATTAAATGAATATTTATTTATAGAAAAATTATCACGTGGGTTTTTAACGTTGATACTTGTTGAAATGGAAAGATTTAAGTAATAGTTGATGAATAATTATATTTTATAATTATTCATCAACTATTACTTAAATCTTTCCATTTCAACAAGTATCAACGTTAAAAACCCACGTGATAATTTTTCTATAAATAAATATTCATTTAATAAATAAGCGCCAATACCTTATCTGTTTAAATGCTAGATTCCAGCCATATCATCATTATGACGTCATGTGTTAAAAGCCAATGAGTTTATATTTTGCAATCATTATCAACAACTCAACTCGCAAACGCGTTGAAGCGTGTTGAAACATGCCTAGTCTCGCTCCCCACCCACTCTGATCGGTTAGAACCAAACAGCGCCCTCTACCGTGAAATCTGATTGATCGGTGAAGTTACGTAATCACCCCTCATATATAGACGCTACCGGTTGCCGTCTCGTCATTTCTACTTAGATTCCTGAGGGCGAAAGACGTTTATCGTGTTTGCTTAGTATTTGCTTATTGTGCTTGTTTATCATATTTTGCTGCTACTTTAGCTTTTTTCTGATTTCATCTGAATTATTCCGTAAGTAAATTTTTATTATTTGTGAAATGTTAGTATCTTTTAAGTAATATATATATATATATATATTAAAATGTGTTAAGTATGTTAAAGTAGTCGATTCAAGTATTACATAAAAATTATTTCCAACTTGTATTGAAAATGTATGTTTTTCTTTCGATATTTATATATATTTTTTTAAATTTCAGTTATTTATAATGTCATCATCACGTTCTCCTTCTCCCATGGATATCGTTATGGAAGTTAATGACCAAGTAAGTGTTCTTTTAGTAATATATTTTTAAATTATGTTTGAATGCTTATAGATTGTATTTATTTCAAAATTACTTACTATGTATCTAAAAGAATATTCTTTAAATAAGGTTAAACTTGTTGCTTTTAAGTAGATGAATGTTTAATGTCTAAGATAAATTTTAAACTGTGTTATTTAACGTCGCATAATTGATTTGTTCACTTAAAACTTTCTCAATTATATTTAAAATTCATGTCAATAATATATTCCTTAAAACTTTTTCTAAATGTTGTTCATTAGTATAAGATTCACGCCCAAAATTTGTACTTGGTATTTTTTCTAAATGTCATTCACTTGAATATTAGTATAAGATTCACGCCAAAATTTTCATTGCTTAGTAATTTTCAATGTTGTAACTATTCAAAGTCGCCCCAAATTCACGCTGAAATTTTCATTACTTTTTGTACTTAGTAATTGTCAGTGCAGTAACTATTCAAAGTTGCCCCAAATTCACGCCAAAATTTTCATTACTTTTATACTTAGCAATTTTCATTGTTGTAACTATTCAAAGTCGCCCCAAATTCACGCCCGATTTTTCTCTGACGTAAAAAACTTAGAATAATTTCTCAATATCTTACTTTAGGAGGTTGTTGTTGAATCTACTGCTGCTGGACCTTCTAATGCTGCATCCACCTCACAAGACTTGCATGTAAGTATTATTTTTATCATTTAAGTGAAAGAATAATAACTTTAAGAAACATATTACTCAAAGTTTTATTTTCAACAGGTCTGTACCATCTGTCAGAAGGGTTTTACACAGAAATGTCATTTGACAAGACATTTGAAAATCCATCAGAAAACTGTAAGTATTACATTCAAAGGACAAACTATTATTAAGAATATGTTAAAATAGCTTATTTAAATGTTAAATAATTTTTTCAGGTACTTGCTGCTGGACCCTCACAACATGCTGCATCCTCAATTGCTGGACCTTCCAATGCTAGGAATTCCAATGTTGAACCTCATGTAAGTATTAGTTTTAAATTATATTTTGCAGAGAGAGTTTTTAGATACTTTGATTTAAAATAAAGCATATATAGATAGTTTATAGAAATAAAGTATTTTTAATAAAAAATGTTTTCAGATATTTTACAAATTTAAGTAATTTTTAGAGAAGACATATTTTGTAAAATGTTTTCAGTTAATATATTTGAAGATTTTCAATCCATTTTTGTAATAAAGTTTTTAGATATTTCTGCAAATAATGTGTTTTCAGAAGAAGATATTTTTAAATAAAGTTTTGGAAAAAATGTGTGTCCTTCAATAATTTTTTTTTTCAACAGGTGTGTCACATCTGCAACAAGTCCTTTACGGAGAAGCGGAATTTAACTCGCCATCTCAAGATTCATACTGACACGAAGAATTTCACCTGTGAGATATGCCAGAAGTCCTTCACACGTAATGCAGACTTAATCCGTCACATGGAGAGTCATCAATCCGCCACCCCTCATGCCTGTCCTGACTGCGGAAAGAGTTTCGGTCGTAAGGATGTTATGATGCAACATCTTCTCACCCACCTTCGAGTTGCTCAAGTAGGAGGAATTCAACCTGCACCCTCTGTGCTCAGAAGGAGGAGAGTAGAGGTGAAGACGTCCGATGTCTTTGCCACTCGCCATTTATTCCCGAGTGAAGAGGCAGTTGGAGACCTGCTTCTCTTCATTAGGGAAAGCACTCCCCAAGTTCAGGATGTGCTACAGGAAGAGTTGGGAGAGAAGAGGGCCATCAAGTGGTATGTTGTATCTAAAATCCGGTTCGTTCGCAAGAGTGATAAGGGAGACGAGGAATATGCCACACCCTATTTCCGGAGCAAGGTGCAGATGGAGCTGGATGACAGCGTCCTCCCTGAACACATCGACCAAGCCTTCGCCAAAATCAAGTCCTCCTTCGATGAATTCATCGAGTGGGGATCTGGATGGGTTCTCGATGAAATCATCCATTTGGAGGTGAAGACTGCAACGTATCAACCTCTAGCCCCTGCCAGCCACTTCAAGTTACCCAACAAGTTAGCAGCGAAGCAAGCAGTTCTCAACATCCAGAATGAAGACAATAAATGTTTCATCTGGTCTGTCCTGGCTGCCCTCCACCCCATGAGCTATACAGATCATCCATACAGAGTTTCTCACTATCTGGAATTCGAGCAGGAGCTCAAAATGGGAAATGTAAGCTGTCCCGTCCAACCCTGCAAAGTTCGTTTTGTGGAGGCACTGAACAACCTTCGCATTAACGTCTACGGCTATGAAGATGATGAGATATTACCTCTATACATCTCTAAGAGGGAGGATCCTGAGGTTATCAACCTACTTTACATCATAGAAGGAGAGAGGCAGCATTATTGTCTAATTAAGAGTATGTCCAGGCTTCTCACCAACCTCACTAAGCATGGACACAAGACCCACTATTGTTATAGCTGTCTGCATCGTTTTACCAAGGAGGAGACTCTCAAAGCACATGTCCCGTACTGTAACGAGCACTCACCCCAACGCATCAAGATGCCGACTCCAAAGGACTGTGTGCTGAAATTTAGTCAGTACAAGTTCACCCAGAAAGTCCCGTATATCATATACGCGGACTTTGAGGCCCTTGTAGAGAAGTTGGATGACACCACCTCCACTTCCACTGTGAAGATAGCTACCCACATTCCCTGCGGATACGCGTACGTTATAGTAGGTCCAGATAGTAAGCCGACCAAACCCATCTCTGTCTACAGGGGAGAAGATGCAGTGGACCACTTCATCAGTAGTATCATTGCAGAGAAGGACGAGCTGGCGGTGAAGCTGACCACCATCATCCCCATGAAGATCACTCCCCAAGACCAGCATGCTATTAATGCTGCAACGCACTGTGCCCTCTGCAAGGGCCGACTAGGAACTGATCGGGTGAACGACCACGATCACTTGACCGGTCAGTTCCGTCAAGTGCTCCACAATGAATGCAACCTTGCCTTCAGGTTGCGGAAAATGATTCCCTGCGTCTTCCACAACCTGAAGAATTATGATGCGCATTTGATCATGCAGGGGCTAGGGAAAGTGGCTGACCATGACATTGGAGTCATCCCTACAACGATGGAGAAATACATCTCCTTCTCCATCACCAAGAAACTTGACAAGATCCCGGTGACTCTCCAGTTTATTGACAGTCTCCAGTTTCTGAATGCCTCACTTCAGAAACTTGTCGATAATCTGGAGAGAGACAAGTTTCACATTTTGAAGAGTTCTATCGCATCTAACCAGGGTACGTAATATAGTCAATGTTAATATTATATAAATGTTCTCTTAACAATATCATTTAATTTTTATTTTTTCCTTAGATCTCTTGCTGAAGAAGGGGGTGTACCCTTATGAGTACATGGACTCGTTCACTAAATTTCAAGAAACATCTCTGCCATCTCAGCAAGCCTTCTATAGCACCCTTACAAACTCCTCCATCACCGATGCAGATTATTACCACGCTCAAGTTGTTTGGGAAGCTTTCGGCATCAAAGACCTTGGCGAATATCACGACCTGTACGTGAAGACGGATGTGCTCCTCCTCTCTGATGTTTTTGAGAATTTCCGCCGCCTAACTCTAGACTTTTACCAGCTAGACGCCGCTCACATGATGACGTCTCCGGGGTTAGCGTGGCAAGCCGCTCTCAAGATGTCAGATGTCGGTTTGGATTTATTCACCGACATTGACATGCACCTCTTCATAGAGAAGGGTATTCGGGGAGGTGTCTCCGTCATCACCCATCGTCATAGCCAGGCAAATCATCCAGGCTGTCCTGAATATAATGCTGCTGAGGAGAAGAAACATATATTGTACCTGGATGCCAATAACCTCTATGGTAAGCATGAATTTACTTTAAAACTGTCATTTTTTATTTAGCTTCTATGTTAATATTGAATGATTTAATTGGATTTTTCTTTCAGGTTGGGCCATGTCTCAATATTTACCTGTTGGTGATTTTCAGTGGGTGGACCCTGAAAACATCTCTACTCAAACCATCTTGGACCAAGCAGATGATGCAGATGAGGGTTTCATCCTAGAAGTGGATCTCGACTATCCTGCTGAACTCCACGATCTCCATAATGATTATCCTCTGGCTCCCGAACGCTTCACCATAAAGCCAAATATGCTGTCTCCTACCGCCCTCGAGATTTTGGAAGAAATGCAGATGAAGCCAGCTTCTTCCAGCGAGAAACTCGTTCCGAATCTTCAGTCAAAGAAGAATTATGTTATACACTATCGTAATCTGAAGCTATACATTTCCTTGGGACTGAAACTAACTAAAGTCCATAGAATTCTAAAATTCTACCAACAACCTTGGCTGAAGGACTACATAGCATTTAATACGGAGCAGAGAAAACTGGCCAAAACATCGTTTGAAAAAGATTTCTTCAAACTTCTCAACAATGCGGTGTTCGGGAAAACTATGGAAAATCTGAGGAATAGAGTGGATGTTCAGTTGGTGAACAACCCGCATAAAGCCAAGAAACTGGTCGCGTCTCCTGCCTTCCATGCCTTCACTGAGTTTGATAACAGCTTGGCAGCAGTACAAAGAAAAGTGAAGAGTCTCACACTTAATAGACCCATTTATGCTGGTTTCGCCATCTTAGAACTGAGCAAGGTTTTAATGTATGATTTCCACTATAATGTCATCATGAAGAGGTATGGAAGTAATGCCCGCCTACTATTCACCGACACAGATTCACTCACTTATGGACTCACTACCCCAGATCTGACTGCTGACTTACAGCAATTAAAGGGATTTTTTGACTTTTCTGACTACCCATCAGATCATCCTCTACACGATGTGTCTAACAAGAAGAAGATCGGTTACTTTAAGGATGAACTTAACGAAAAATCTGCTTTGGAGTTCATAGGGCTTCGTTCCAAAATGTATTCCATTTTAAGCGAGTGTGGTGAGAAACAAACGGCCAAGGGAATCGCAAGAGCAGCTCAAGGACAGCTAAAACATCAGACCTATAGAGACTGTCTTCTCAATCGGCAACCTTCGTCTGTGATTCAGCATCGGATCGGTAGTGAAAAACATCACATTTTCTCCATCCAGCAAAGAAAGCGAGCGCTCTCAGCATTTGATGACAAGCGATACCTGTTGGAGGATGGTATAACTAGTTATGCGTATGGTCACTACAAAATTCCTTAAATTTCATTCTTCTAACTTAATTTTTCGCAATTCATTAACTATAGTCATTATTTTTACTAAAATATTACATTAACTTAATTTTTATAAAAACTAAAATTAGTATATTTTCAGGATTTTGTTAGTGACCATTAAATTTAATTTTGGGAAATATATGTTCCCCCAAGTCTTCTTCAAAAAACTGGACACTCTTAAATTTAATTTTTAATGTAACTCTATTCTAGAAATAGTTTATGTCCAACATTAATCTTTTAGACTAAAACTTTAAAATTGTTAAGAGGTGAAGATATCTTCTTAAAAGATATCATCGGATGGCTGATTAGTGACCTCAAGTTTCAAAGAAATATACGTTCTGTGGAATAAGATTTTTTTTTTTTTTTTTTTTTTTTTTTTTTTTTGTTAGGGTGGAGTGAGGCGGTACCAATTCTTCCTAAAAGAGGTATCGGGCTGGAGGTGGGTCCTCACCTTTAATAAATAAGTTTTCAAAATTTATTAATTGTAATTCTAAAGTCTTAACTTATTCAAAATTAGTTAGGGAAGGGGGGTGGGTAGATGAGTTACCATGAAGGCAACGTCCGATAGTCGATATTTTAACAATTGTTTGGTAAAATATTGAAATGTCACGTGTAGCTCGGGGTTAGGGTTCTTTAGACCCTTAGCAAATGGCCTTCCTTTTATTAACTTTTCAAATTTAACATTTTTTTTGTGTAACTTTGTTGCAGGTATTTTAACTTGGCTAAAGGATATGTAAGTAACTCGCTAGAAAACCAAACAGTCAATCAGGAGTTAACTTTTGGTCACATGTTTAAAACTTATTAGCATTTAGCTGACCGATCAGAACTCGTTGCCAACACCTGAAAACTAAATTTGGTATATATCCAATGTTATCACCACTTAAAACGTAAATCTTAACATAGAATGACGTCATACCCACTGTGACGTCATTAGTAAAAATACCTATCACTCTACCTTATTCGTTTAGAAGCAGCCCTAGAACAACTCAACTCCGTCTGAAAGGTAAATCGACACTAAAAAGTGTTGCCAACGCTCAAAACTTTGATATAAAACAAATTATGACGTCATATCTACTGTGACGTCACGCAATAAAAGCCTATCACTCTAACTTATTCACTAAGAAGCAGTCCTAGAACAACTCAACCCCGTTTGCTAGATAAACCGAAACTAAAAAAGTGTTGCCACTGCTCAAAACTTTGATATAAAACACATTATGACGTCATTCACACTGTGTCGTCATACACAAACAGCTTATAATGAAACCGAAACTAAAACAGCAGCAGGAAGGAAACAACTCCACTCCACTTCCGGTCACGTGATTTCCGGTGACGTCATATCCGGTGATATCACTTCCTGTGACGTCATCATCCCTCATCCCTGCTCCGCTGCTCCGCCATGGCTTCGGATCGGCATTTTCTAACTACTACTGTGATACACCATGTACTGTTTGTTATAGAGGTGAAGTGAATTGTGATATACTCTACATGTGTATATTATAGGGAGGCAGAGTGTAATTGAAAGAAAGGAATTTTCTTTTATCGCCCATAGTTTTGTCATTATAAAAATAATTTCTCAATTAAAAATATAAAATAATAGTTTATTTTTTTTTCAAATTGGCACATGAACTTAAACTCTAAGTACAATATTTAACCTTTGGAGAAGTTTGAAAAAAGGTTTGCCTCTGTTATACGGGAGGGGTAGTTAAAGGGGAGTTAGTTGTAATATATACTGAATTGACGAACAATTCTGGTTGTAAAAAGTTAATATTTTTAAAGAAATGAAAGCATTTTTGGGTTAGCATGATATAGCTGAATCAATCTTTGATAATCAGTAAACAAAATAATTTAAGACTTACGAATAACTTTGGAGGTCATTTTTTAAAAATTATTGTATTATTTTAGCTTGTAGTATTTTTTTAAAAATAATATGTTGAAAAGTGTGTCTCATCTTATTATTTTGAAACGAATGTACAAAAATTAGAAAATCCATAATGACGGTGAATTGTTGGTTCACGTTTTAAAATATAGTTTAATACTTTTAATTTAAGATGTGAAATGAGGAAGGGAGTATTTTTTAAAACTTTTCAAAGGGAGTTATCACTTAGTTAAGGTTTTTTGTGCCGCTATATAAATTTAAAGTAAAGAACTCCTAACACAAGACATGATTCGAATTTTTCTATCATAAAATTTACAATAGTACAAATGTCTTTAGAATTCTTTTAACTGTCCTGAATTCAATAGTTTTGATTACTCACTTTAATTTTTTTCAGAACGATGTGTTCTTTCTTTCTGTAGGTATAAGAAATTTAAATATGTAAATCAAAGTATGAAACAATTTCAAAATGTCCATAGTAAAAACTCTTTACTATTGCCAATTACTATTTTGTAGCAAACTAAACTATTTATTTGAAATATATATATATATATATATATATATATATATATATATATATATATATATATATATATATATATATATATATATATATATATATATATATATATATATATATATATATATATATATATATCTTCAAGATAAATACACCATGGACTGCTGACTGATCCATTGAATGAATGTTTGGGAGAATGGCATCACTTATCCTCTGAAATCCTCTGTACCGTTAAAATATCATGCATCTGTTATTTATTACATGCTTTCGGAATAAGTCTATAATATTGCAGTGCCTAGTATATTTAGTGATTACAAGAAACTTGGAGCCAATCTATAAGTACTTTCAAAATGAGGCAAAGACACAGGTCATTCTTTTATTCCTATCTATTTCCCCCTAAAGCATAGAAAAATAAGATCGGGCTTAAACGGATGAAATCAGAAATACTTCGAGGAATCTTGGGAAGTTTTTTTTTCCAGCAAGAAAGAAGCGGCTTAGCTATCAGGAGATATAGTCTGGAGGCAGCTTGAGACCAGGTTCAAGGACTTACTCGCACTGCCAAATCACATTTCAAGAATAAAGAAAAACGCACTTGTTTAGAGGCACAACACATTTTTTTTAATCAATTGTTGAAGAACTCCCCTTTTGTTTGTGAACGGACGGAACGAGAATTTCTATTTTCACGTGGGGACTTTTTGCGAATCCATTAAAAGCAAAGGTTTATCTGTAATGTGAGAAAATGAGATGCTTTCTACGGGCTGTGTTTCTAAATATACGAATGATTAGGTCAAGGCTGATAGCAGGCAAGAAAACGAACTGTTTATGCATGTTCTGTACATATAGTCTGAGTACAAGCTCGCATGAGAAAAATTTAACTGACTTTGTAATACGTTTCAAATGTAGAATTAGTGTGTTGGTATTTTATGATATACACACTTAATAACTAATCCTTCTAAATTCATGATAAATATGTGTTAATTTAGAATTTTACGGCACTAAATATTGACCGTAATAAATGTAGTGTGCGAAGCACTATTGTTAATTCAATTGCAATTCTGTCTTAAAACGTGTCAATTCTGGTTTCGAGTTTTTTTTTTTTTTTTTTTTTTTTTTTTTTTTAATGGAGGGAAAAAAAAAAAAAAAAAAAAAAAAAAAAAAAAAAAAAAAACACTTAAATAAACTATACCTTATGTAACAAATCTACTTGTTCTAGAGAGGCAACGAAATCGTGGTACTTTAAAAGTTTGTGATAATAATAAGGTAAATTTGTTTTGCTTGTGATGCAATGTTTTATGAATGGCCGAACTAATGAGTTTAACTTAGTCTTCAACTTCTTTTCCTGAATTATTTTTATACTTTAAGAACTTTTTGATTAAGTGGAAATTTTAAATTTATTTAAAAAAAATATTATAGACAATATTCTATATTCGAGTTACTCTTTTTGGTGACAGTGTGGACCTAATGCAGCCAATCAGAATCTTTTTGGAATATTGTATTTTAAGCATATCGTAGGCAATAAGTAGGCTAAATTGAAATTTTGTTGTATAGTTATACTATCAACAGTAATTCTAAAAGTAAGCCAACTTAGAAGTAGATTTATTAAGTGGCTTATGTTGACCTTATTTGGCACACTTGTTGCAACTGTTTACATTTAAATTACTTTCTGAAATTGATAAATTTACACTAAAAAAGTGTCAGCGTACCCAGTGTTGTGTGTTACTTTCCTTTCAGATTGATGGATTTGAAATTCAAGGCTTGAGAATTGTGGTTGAAATTACACAAAGGGTGTTCTTTACAAGGGCGCAAAGGAGAATCATGTACAAAGGGTGCAATATTAACATATAATACACGCCTTGGTAAATAATGTTTAAACAACAACGGTCACTAGTATTCACTGTTATTGCCAAGTTTGAGATATCTGTTAAAACATTCGTGTCTACCTCATGTAGCTTTTTAAAGGTTTTAGTGTACCGTAGAAAATAAAGTACACTTGGTTATACTAAGAGATGAAATTTGGAACTGTGCATGTCAGCAACACAAGTGGGGTCTTTGAGCAATGCGGTGCCAGTACCAGTTAGACTGACAAAAGTATCTTATATAAGTAATGCATATTAATATAGAAAATAGTTCAAAAACTTCGGCCAATTTAGAAAGTCAATTTTAACTTTTTATAAACTTTTGTTCTGTTTATAGTTAAATCTACGTAAATTTTTTTTTACATCCTTTGTATAAACCTAATAATTTTAAAGGATTTTGTGCAAAAGAGAAGAATGCAGAAGAACATCTAAACACTCAATACATTGTTTCTTACAAGCTGGTATAATACGACGTTGCCCTGTATTTGATAGTGTACAAAGGACTGTTCACATCGTATTTGTTAGATATAAAAATGTGCTTTGGACTTTATATGCCACGCAAATTTTATGCTTTCTTCCGAACCCCGCATCAGTAACATCCTAGATAACGCAAACCAGTAGGAAAAATAATCCACATAGGATATTCCATCTTTTGAAGTAGCATAGCATATATAATAGAGCATAGCATATATAATAGATCATGAATAAGTTCAGTTTGTACAATAAAAAATAGGTTTCTTTCGGTATTGTGTAGCACATGTGTATTCGGAAGTACATGTGTAGAATGTTCCAAGTTATTTCCCTTTTAAGCAAACATAACTTGAATAAAACAATCTCTTCTAAAAAGTAAAATCGATTAGTAATTTTTTCATTATTTCGTGTAACATTTTGTAAAAAATAGCTGCGGTAGAAGCATTTCTTCTCCAGTGTCGATCTAGAGTCGATCTTAAGTATATGCAGTTTAAATTAATAATTGTAAAATATTTGCATGCCACCTTGAATTCATAAAGATCAAATAATAATAATAATGATAATAATAATAATAATAATAATAATAATAATAATGAGAGTAATAAATAATAATGATGATAATAATACATAATAATGATGATAATAATACATAATAATGATGATAATAATATATAATAGTGATGATAAAAATAATAAATAATAATGATGATAAAAATAATAAATAATAATGATGATGATAATAATAATAAGTAATAATATAGCTAATGGATATTTACAACTTTAACTATGGCCACACAGTATATTATAGCAGTCTTATGGTGTTTCATTCTAGATTAAATCACAACAAGTAAACGAGGAAAAAGAACTAGGCTGAAACAGGGTTACTTACAAGAAAATATTTACAGTTTAGATATAAAGGTCCCGTAGTCTCCAAGGTAAAGTACGGCACTCTTTTAGACTAATATCTGTCTGACCGAGATTATGCACATCTAAAACCTTAGAATATGAATTTAAGCTCTTGTCTGAGGCATTATGTGTGGCGAAATGAAAGCAAGAGACGATTTTAAAAATATACGACACATGTTTTTTTTTTTTATTGAATTTTATTAATAAAACATGACTTACTCTAAAGGAATACCTGTGTCTCAATCCATAATTTTCTATTTTACAGGTACAGAAACATAAAACAAAATCTAATATGAATTGTTTCTAGGAGAGTTAGTTGGGTTTATCAAAACATCTACTATGCAAATAAATTTAAGCGCGTGTTTAAAATTCGAAATAATCATAAGTTGCAGACAGTCTTAAATTTACATTTACTTTCCGCTTATGGGAATCATGGGTAGATTAATAAATTGTTGGACTATCATTCAAGTGGACTGGGTTCGAATCCTCTTCAAAATAATTTTATCCAGTTGATTAATTAACAGCCATAAGATCGATCAGAAGACGCTCATACTTAGTGGATATCCATACCACCATCTCATTATTTTCGAGAGCAAGCTACATTAGAATATGATAGACCTTAAGTTTTCACCAGCAGAAGTATCGAAAAAAGATATCTATCTATCAAAGCTTCATTCCTTTTTATCTACTGATTGGGTCTTTGGGGAAAAAAGTACAGAAAAAAATACAGTGCGGGTTATAATTAAACCAGAAGAACGCAGAGTCAAGAAAGGGAAGAAATTAATCAATGGATAACAAAGAAAATTGATGAAAAGCTAAATTGGAAAATGTGGAAGAGAAAAATGTTAATACGAAAAGAAATATTAGTGTTTTGATATAGGTATGAGTAATTTACTAACTTATTAAGACAAATTAAGTTGTTAATTCAATGATTTTTTTTTAACTGCAAGTGTTAGAAATGTAATAAACGTGTTGCACTAACGATAAAATTATATTACCATAAAAAATTCAATATCATGCTCAATTATCCTTGGAGGAAACTCATCTTGATAAGATTTCATTAGTGAATTTCTTTTAGATGTATGAATTTAACAGATTTATTGTATGCTATCAGTTGAGAATATTCTCTACAGTTTTATCATGCAAAATATAGGTAAATTAAGATCTGCATTAAGTATTTTTTTCATAATTTTTTTAAGGAAATAACACCAACGAAGTTGCTAATATGAATTTAACATAGAAAATTTTCCGCGGAAACCTCCTTTTACTTTTCTAGATTATTACACATGAAGAAAGAAATTTATCTATACTCACTCAGCAGATCTTAAATTTTTTGGGAATAATTTGGGATTCAATAATTTGGGAACGTTAAAATCTTAATTAAGGCTTTTAAAATTGGAGCCCTTTAATCAGAATGAATATAAACTTATCGTATTCTTATATTTTTAAAATTAAGATGAAGTTTTTTTTTAGTTACCTCGAAAGAACTAAGAAAGGATGTTGTTTTCTTTAATACTCATATTATTAAAAATAGTTTATTATTGTTATTTTTTAATAGGATTAGAACTTGTGAAGATAACGGAAGTGATCTATAGTGCCGAATTTGAAGTAAATTCAATTTTCATTAAGAATAAAGTTAATAAATTGCAAATTTAAAATAATGAAAACGCATTGGTTTCTTTTCCTATAACCGATATTAAATTTCAGGTTTTAAACCAAACTTAATAAATTTAGATTTAAATAATCATTCCTATAATACAGTTAAACCCCGTTAACATGAAATCGAAGGAGCCCTCCGGTAATTTTTCGCGTTAACCGAATTTCGTTTTAAGTGTCGAAATTCTTTTTCATCCTGTTATTCCAGATTTGGCTAGTAGCCAAATGTGTATTTAGTGAAGTTGTTTTTAATTCATGTTTACATTTTTGCCTGTCCTCATCCTCTACTTTCCACGTTCAAATTGATTTACACCATAAACTATTTCAATCCTTTCTCGATTTTTTAAAATCAATTAGTTGGCGATTCCATACTTGACAGCAATTTCTTTTCTTTTGTAAGAATGTATTACCAATTTCATTAAATTTTTTTTTCTTCGTTTCTAACGATAACGATTGTTGCTTCCGATTCATATTGACAACATGCAAACGGGACAAGTTTAATTTCTAATATTATACTGTTGGGTACAGGAGGGGATGTGATGTCACAAAACAGTTTACGCAAGGAGGATATCTAGATTCACGCTGAAATAAGCTCATTTCATAGCGAATTCGTTGAATTTCCCCCCTGTTTTTTCCATTTTTGCTGTTTTATAGGGTTTCAACTTGAGGAATCTACTAAAAATTTCGTCGGAATACTTTAATTTTAGTCTCAAATAATGAAGATTTTATCTTTAAAAAAAAAAAAAAAAAAAAAAAAAAAAAAAGTGGTGTACAGAGTAAATTTTTTGCCTTAAGCGGTATTTCATGTTATGCGATTTCGTATTAAACGAGTAAATTACCATTAAGTTTAAGCTTCATCGTACATAAAACTGCATATATATCGCGTTAAGTATAATTTCACGTTAAAAGATTTTAGGTTAACGGAGTTTGACTGTATTTTATACAATTTTCTTACTCCAAAAGAAATCCTACTCCCTTTTTATGTTAGACTTCTGAGTAGTCGAAAATCGGTTTTCGAAATAATTGATATAAAAATTAAAGATTTAAAGCAGAAGTTTTAGTAAATCAATTTTCATCGTAAGTTTCTTAAAAGTAAATTAGTTGAAAACTATTTAATTAAATATTCGATATTTTACACAAGACGCTCTTTAAAAACTGGACTCATTAAATACTCACATCTCTTATCTAAGTTTGCCAAGTCATGCAACTATTGGAAAAACTTTGGTTATACTGGGAATATGGCAAATAAAAATTCGTTTCACAACTTCAGATAGATATAATTAGATTAAATTCAATGATCTCTGACAGTTTTAGTTGATTTCGTAACCGGAGAAAATATAACTTTTAATTAATAACCTATATAAATAGCTTAAAACTGCGAGTTGAAGTTTCTTTAATATTATTTTGATATTTTATATTTCAGTTTTCAAATTTTCATAAGTTTTAGGACAATTGAATGGATTTGCTTTTTCAAACTTTTTGAATCGATAATAACAAAATTAACGATGAGGTACTCCACATAATTAAATATAATTAGTTCGCAATTAATAAACTTCGCTTATAAAACTAATTTAAAAAGCAGTTTTTGGTAACTACAATAAGTGTTATTTCTTGCATCGTTAAAGAGAATAAAAAAACACCACCTTACATGGGATGCATCAATAATTATATTTCAATTATAAGTATTGGTCAAAAATATTCGTCTATTTTATAAATATGTATAAGAATATCTTAATAAATTTGTGCTATATAACTTTAAAGTGAAAATATTATATCATTTCAAACATTATTAGTGGAGCAATAAGAAATATTGGGGACATCATGGTGTATGAATAACTCTATGCCTTATTTTATAAAAATAAAATTACAGCTTAGTGGGTCTGGCACCTTCGTAGGAGCACATGTTAAATTTAACAACTTTGAGGACATCTCATTTAATAATCGATACTTCAATCATTATGAAACTTTTACAGCATAATATCCGGATACTTTAACAAAAGATCTTTATTATTTTTAGATAATTAAAATAATTATGAGTTTTTAAAAATATATTTTACAAAATTGTTAAAATATTAGACTGATTTTTTTAATAAATTGAATTATGCTATTTACAGTTTATTCCTCGAGTTAAAGTACTTAAATAATTTAGAGAAACATGTAAAAAAATTTCAAGCATTTAATGTCAAATAGATTTTAAACTATGTGCCCCCGAGTATGAAAAAATGACATTTTGAGAAATTCAGCTTTGAAGTTAAAAAACATGCATTAAATACCTACGTTTTGTTTACTTCAAAAAATTATTACAAATATTTAACAATAAGATATAATTACGAATGAGGAATCATTTTAAAGAAGCCTCAAAATTAATAATCTGAAAACTTTTCATGTGCAGGACCCCCTTAGCCTCATACTTAAAAATTGAAAAAAAAGTCGCATTTGCTTTATAATTTTAAAACAATATTCAAATACTTTTTAACAATTTATAAAAAAAATGCTTAAACAAATTCCCATTATTTTTTCTTTTGAATGTTTGAATTATTATTTATTACCGTGTTGTATTATTACAACTAAATTTCAAATGTTCATATCGTTATTCGCGGTTTTTAAATTTTTACATCATTAAAAATAAAAATGCTTTTTAACTATTATAGTTAAAATAATTTTTTTCTTCTTCAGCAATAGAACTATACAATAAAATGGTGTATGCTCTCAGATTTTCTATTTCTGCCTCAAATTTTTAAAGGAAATTCTCAAATTTGAAAATTCATTTTTTCATACATTTTTGTGGGGAAATTGCTATAAACAATTTATTTTTTTAAAATGGTGTATATAGATTCCAATCGGAATGCATAATTTTTTAAAAACATTATTCAAGATCATATGTACGCATTTATGTTTCCAAAAATTGAAAAATAAAAAAGAAGTAACAGTTTTAAAATTGTATAAAAAATTTATAAACTTTTAAATTTTTAAAAGTTGTGTAAACACTTTGATAATTTTAAATGCCGAAAAGTTTTTTTTTTTTTTTTTTTTTTTTTTTTTTTTTGAGTTTTCAGCAAGAGAAAAAAAATTGGATAGTGTAATTGAAATAAATAAATAAATAAATAAATAAATAAATAAATAAATAAATAAATAAATAAATAAATAAATAAATAAATAAATAAATAAATAAATAAATAAATAAATAAATAAATAAATAAATAAATAAATAAATAAATAAATAAATAAATAAATAAATAAATAAATAAATAAATAAATAAATAAATAAATAAATAAATAAATAAATAAATAAATAAATTCAAACTTAAATTGGCCAATCGTGACGGAATCACTGCCATGAACTTACATTTGTTTACGGTTTATTTTAGCCAATTAACGAGAGTATACAATTTCCCCGATATTTGCTCTAAGTAATTTACTAAGGCTTATATAAAACTGTCCTATTGTAAAGAAAACATTCACTATAATGACTTGCCCATAAATTCAGAGAAACTCAAATCGTATGCTTCCGATTACTTCCAATGGTTGGGTTGTTAAAGTTGAATAGAAATAACAGTTTTGTTTACTGCATTTTCTGTGCAATAATCAAATGAAGGACTGTTTTTACTCTTTTTTAATAGGGTAAATGACAAGTTTTTGAGATGGTTTGAAATTATAGTTTAGGTTTTTGAGTTAACGTTTTGTGGCTTCACAAATATCCTCATTCATTGTCACTGTCGTCTAGATGTCTAGATACATCTCAAGTAATAATGCAAATATTTTTGTAAAAAAATTATGCAAAAGAGGATGCTTTTGAAAACTAAAATGCACATAATATCTAAATCAATGCTTTTGTTTTCAAGAATTCTCTGAAATAACTGTTTTAATATACATTAATATAAAGGTAGGGTATAAAATAAATCATCATACTTAATATATGTTCGTCACATTTTTTAAACTGTAATTTTAAGGACAAATTAGTTTACATAATACGTATACATTATTTTGTGATAAAAATAATGTGTACGATCAGGTGCATATATGTGATCAATTTATGATAACGTTCATTTATAACTGGTTATATTACTATCATTTCTTTAAAAACTCTAAACACCAAAGTTGAGAAAAGGATATTTGCTTGTTTGGTTTCCTTAAAATGTGGAGATTTGTTGCAAAAAACTGAATTACTTCATCATGCTACACAGTAAGTTTGCAGTTTTCAGCAAACGAAACAAAATTAATAAAATAATGTATCAATCACAACAGAGTGCCGGTGTCTTGGTGAGTAGAGTCGTCGATCGGTATAGAGGTGTTCGCTCAGGTATCAACATCGTTATATGGCCGAGTTAAATCTTACGAGGTGGTAATTGGAGGTGTTAAGGACTTAAATGTGGCAGAAATAAGTAGTCGTAATCGGATTCAAAGAATTAAAACTTAAATTTTTTTTTTCTTTAGAAACACTTTATTAATTCTAACTCACTCTTTATTAATTCTGTTCACTCTGAACATATCATGTATTATTATAGGGCATTAGTTCTTTGTTTATTGTATTTGTGTTTTCTTTTGAATTACAACATAATAATATCAATTACCACTTCACATATGACTTTTTTCTATCAACATACACTTTCAAAAACTTTTAATGATGGATATCCTAACATTAATACTCATCCAATATTTCACTGTTTGATGAAATGGTAAGCTAAATTAAAAAATGATTACGCTAACAGACTGTGGAAATCAAATTAGAACTGGATGACAAAAGTATAAACGCTTTTTAATGACTTTTCAAATGTTGACAAAAGTACATTAATCATCATTACATATACTATACAAGCAATAAAATTTGCAATGGACATTTTTCAGAACGTGTATTTATGAAATATCCCACAGATATGAAAGTTTTTCTTTTATTGTAATTAAAGTTATGAAGTTTCATCAATCAACGTCAGTGGACGAAAACTCAAATTAACATAATCATTTAAAATAATCGTTCTAAAAATGGTTATGAAGCAAAATTTGGATCGTGGTGCACTTTGTAAGTTAATTAAGAACAAAAACGAAAATAATAATTAATAACAATAATAATAAAGAAAAAAAAAAACCTAACGTTTGTTTTTACAATTGATTTTGAATTAAAATTTTATTTGAATAGTTTCTAAACTTATAAATGTTCTTTTTAGTTTTATAAATTTCTTTTGCGATGGAAAAGGTTCCAAATAAAAATTTTAAAGCCATACGTGTATAGCATAATCTAAAAGCAGATTTATGAAATAAGAAAAAGCTTTTTAGTTTCTACGTTTTTTTTTTAAATAATGGCAATTTTTTTTTTTAAATAATCGAATTATTGTAATGTAAGCAATATGGCGAAAAGTTATGTAATTCCTTTTTTAAATTATATCATTTGAATATTTTTTTTATTTTTTTTTATTTTTATTTTCTCGCTTAGCATAGGTTAAAATGAAAATTGATTTTATAATTAAATTATGTAATAAAAAGACTTAAAAATGCCCTTAAAATCTTTTACTTTTTACTTAAATATTTATTTTCGTAACATTTAATGTTGGAGAAAATCATTTTTATGCAATTGATTTTTTTTTTTTACATTTTATCACAAAACAAAGATTTTTCAAATAGATTTTCATAATTAGAGTACTAAAAACTTTTTTTTGGGGATATTTAGATGTTTTCGGAAGAATATAATTTAACAATCAAAGGAGTCATCACTTTGAAATTGTTTTAACTTTTTTTTTTTTTTTAAATTTTAATTAAAGGTAACTGAATTGGGGTAATTGCAAAAATTGAATATGATATAAAATAACTTATTCTGAATTAATTATCAAGACCTAATTGATGATAAAATTTCTATGAAATCTATAACACAAATATATATTATAAATACTCTAACTGATTTGATTGAGAAGCAAGTTTAAAATAAAATTCTAACATACTTTCGTTTGATATTTTAATAGATAATAGATTACAACTTATATTCAGCAACTTTATTCTATCGGTATATTAAACAGTTTAAATGTCAAGGTTCGACAAAAAGAAGTTCTTTATTTCGTACCAAACACTGAAAGTTTTTATAAGCCAATAAAATGTGCATATTAATTTTGTAGAAACGTCAAATTAGAAATTAAGCTGTCTATAAAATAGTTGGTATGTTTCGAATAATGTCACAATGAAAACTTAAATAGTTTCTGCCCCTAAAGTAAGAAAAGTTTCTGTAAAGTTTTAAATGCAAATAAAAGCTTATAATCCTAAACATTTTCGTACTATTTTCTAAACATGATTACCATCCTGCCGTAGAACTATTTGGAAGAATACTTTTCCTTGTCCGGTAATATATTTGACTCGTTGTTTGAAGCAGCTTGACAGCCATGCGACAAGAGCAACCAAACATCTCATCTCCGCACAAACGCGCAAGCAAGCAAACAACTAAACTCCACCAAAATGAGCTACGTGCGAAGAACATTGGAGTTTAGAATTATCAATTGTCGTGGACGTGTCTGAAAGCAAATTGTTCCCTCGAGGATCAAGAAGACACATCTGACATTTGAGAGCAAATACTTTTACAAGTGCATTAGCAGATCTGTCACGAGTGTTTGAATAGATACATCATCCCGTTTCTGGATGTCATTTGCTGATTTTTTGGTTAGTTGAGTAACCAAAACTTTTATTGCTATTGTAAATGAAGAGAATTCTAATTATCTGCTTGGAGATGTGCAATCAAATAAATATGCAATTCTACTAACACATTCTGTAAAATTGCGTGTTTCAACTTTTAGTGTTTTATGTTCCTCTAGAAAAGCAGTTTTATCCCTCTTTGAATTAAAATAAAACTATGGACAAACTATTAATCAGACTTTTTACTACACTGGAAATGGAACATTTGAATATCCCTCGTTTGGAATATTTAACTCCTTTTCGACTCCTTATAGTTTGTTATTCGAGGTCGGAATAGCTTATATTTTATGTTAGTCTTTGATAGCAATTGTACCAAGTATTAGTGTGATTATATTGTAAGTGGGACTTTTGAATATTCCTCGTTTGGAACATTTGATCCCTTTTTGACGACTTAAATTTGTTTAATCGAGATTGGAAAAGCTTACCATTTTTATGTTTGACTTATTAACATTCGTACAAATTTTCTGAGTTGTAACTACATGGAAAGTGGGAGAATTAGTGAGGAGTGAGACTATACAGATTTAAACTCTATCTAGTGTATTTACTATTATTTTTCAGTACGTGCGAATATATTAATATGCATAAGCACTTCAATTTCTGCGCATGAATTTGTGTTCAAATTATCAATTTTCAATGGAAAGGAGTTGTTTATACTAATTTTCTTAGTAAAGCAAGCACATCATTAATTTAATTTCAACATATAATTTGAAACATGTATTATTTTTATCGTCCAATTGTGTGATCAAAACGTGAATTTTGTTATTAATTTTTTTATTGTAATGCCTTGGAACTTGATTTACTTATGTAACATCGATGACAATGCAATATTCAGCCGTTAAATATGAATAATAAACCTACAAAAATTATGTAATTATACTACTTATGAATAAAACTGATCTTGTTTATGATTCGCCTTTATTCCAGTTGGATGACTTTATACAGATAGTTGGTAACCAACAAAGTGTTTAAAATTAAATATTTCTTATCATTGGATCAGTTTGTAAATTTAATTATCTGTACTGATTTTATTCCAATTCACTAAGATTTACAGAACAGTTAAGCAACATATACATTTAAGTAGAAGAGTACATATCGAAAAAACCTTTAGACAATCAGACGATCTTTGCTTACGTGGTATTTGCAGAAAATCCTTCAATGAAAAGAGATATCTAAAAGCTAAGCACCAATTGATAGTGTTGTTTACAATTTCATGAATTCAGTTTTCTTTAGATCGCATTTTACTCAAATAGGTAACTAATACTTGTTTAACTGTAAAAAGTTACTTGTACACATTATTTTAAGTTACAATATGCAGGAGGCATTCTTCGTATTCTTAAATATGATAAAATTCTATTAAACTATAAATATTTATTGCGTAATCTATTAACTTCTGCGAAGTATTTAACTAAAATACATAAGTTCGTTAATGTAAAACCTAAAAATTTAAATAGAATCGTACAACATAACGCGGGAGAGTTGCCTTTTAATTAACTTACCGGCTGGCATTCCAGCTACTGGCAACGAGTAAATAGGTCATAAGGCGGTATTTACACGCTAGCAATTGGTGTAACAGTTTATATTGCCAGTCTGTGATGTTATGTGATGTTAACTAACTTTTGGTTTGAGTCGATGAAACATTTTCTAATTACTGGCGCTGTCGATTTTCATCATTCTATCACCTGCGCTTTCCCTTGATCACTGATAGGTGGCGCAGCAGTCGATCTGTTGACTACACATAAGTAGCGATCTAAACTGGAACGGCGATTGGTAGAATGTAAATCAGCCTTTAGCTCTAGACATGCACTACCCTACTCATTAAATACTCTTTTAAGTTTACTTGATGATCTAGATTATAATGATTTTTATTGCCAAAGTACAAAAGTTCAAAAATTAATTACAATTAAAGTGATATATTTTTGACTTCTACATCTATGTGTGCCCAAACATCATTCCGAATTTTCTTCAAATGTGCATATTTTTGTAGTTTTTCTAACGGATAATTTTGGAAAAAAAAGATAACTAAGCGATTTCTTTTCCCCAAATACATTTTAGAAAGCGTAAAAAAATATTTATTAAATGCAGGTAGAATTTCAGCAATCGGAGTGTTTAAAAAAAAAAAAAAAAAAAAAAAAAAAAAAAAATCTTATTTAACATTTATTCTCTAAAGTTTGGAGAACGTATTTCATAATTGAAGTATGTAACTGCCTAGTTTTAAATATTTAAATCAGTGTAATTTTGTGCTAATTTTTTGCAATGATCTACAAAGTATGTCATGGAATCCTAGCTAAAACTTTTTCAAAATTAGAGAGAAAAAAAAAAAAAAAAAAAAAAAAAAAAACAGTAACAAATTCCATTGAGCAAAAATTTTTTGTTTGAATTAAACCTGTGTTTTAGTTTTTACGATTTTCCAGCATTTTTTTTTCAATGTTCAAGAATTGATACAATCGCTTTCTTGACAATCGCTGGCTTGAATGTTGCTAACGTGTAAATAAGACTTCAGTATAGGATTCTGGAGTGCAAGTATCTACTGTTACTTAACTAGAATTTTTAAAAAATCTTACAAGTGATCAGATTAAATGTATCACCTTTCAATACGACTTTTTTTTACAATCACTACTTCTTCTTTTTATTCGACCATGAAACTTTACTTCTAATAAAGCAGCATAAAATCGACAAAAAGACAATAACACCCTTCAAATCAGCATGCAATAATCCGAGTGACACACTGAATAATTTACAAATGTACATAGTTCCAATTTCGTAAATTCATCATGAAAGCAAACACCAAAAGTTACCTACAAAAAGCATCCAATCTCCAAAGTAAAGAACGAGTCTTTGTTTTTGATTTGAGGTTCAGTGAGCAGAGAAAAATACGAGTACAGTTCGTCATTAAAGATTAAATTGAATTCAGTAAAACACACTGAAGAAACTTAATGTTTTACTTCCGAAAACATATTTGTCCAATATTGACATAGTTCCAGTCATTTCCTGTTGCAGAGAAACTCAGGGACTCCTGGGGATTCAACATTTCGTTTAAGTTTACCAAGTATGCTTTTTTATGTTTTGTTCAAGTAATTCGTCATCATAAGTATTGATTTTAGCGAATAGTTCACTTTATAGTTGTCACGAAAATTATTGTGTTATTTCTTATTTAAGCGGTTATAAAAATTGCATTTGACTAAAACAGTGATTCTCAACCACTGCGCCGCGGCACTTTTGTGTGCCGCCAAATTCTTAAAGTGTGTCGCTAAATTTTAGAAATGTATATAGCAAAAATTATAATGCTTTTTTTTATTACGAGTAATAAAAGTTTAAATTAAAGAAAAGTACTTATATGTATATGAATATTGTAACGAAGATTTTTCACTTTCACCGCTTCGTTACATATTTCTCTGTGTCTCGTTTTGACCTATTTTTATTATTAGATATAAAAAAATTTGATTGGGTTCGTAATCCATTTGTGATAACGAATACTTCAGTATTTGAATTAACTTTGAATGAAGAGGAAGAACTAATTTCGCTTTCTAATAATCTCAAAATTATTCAGAAGAATCAATTAATTCATTTTGGATTAACATTAGATGCGATTATCCCATGATAGCCAAAAAAGCTTTAAAAATATTATTACAATTTTGTACATCTTATTTGTCTGAATTCGGATTTTCAGTATTAACCAAAATAAGAACGAAAAAAAGATCGAGACTGTTAAATGTAGAAGACGATATGAGAGTAGCATTGTCATTTTTACGACCAAATATAAATGAAATTATCAAAAAACATCAAGCTTAAATTTCTCATTAAAAGTATTCTTATTATTCATTTGTAATTAATCCCTTAATAAACGTACTGTTGTTTTCGTAGTACATATTATATTATTTTATTTTACATTCCAAATTATTATCACAAACTATTTTACACAGTGTATTATAGGTAAGTAAACAACTTTTAAACTTATCTTTTTCTTTGTGTGCCTCCAAATTTTGAAATCGTTAAAAGTGTGCCGCAACAAAAAAAAAAAGGTTGAGAATCACTGGACTAAAATGTAATCTTAACCTATATTAATTATTCGGTGTAAAATAGTTTCCATTTAGTGAAATATTTCTTAGAACTGAACATAAAATTCATGATTGAACTAACTTTAATGGAAAGTTATACAGGATTCCGAATCCATGTATTATTCCTGGTAAGAATATAAATAAAAGAAATCATTTTTGAAAATTAAAATTCGAATGTTATTCGGTATTCGGCAAATGCTTAATTAGGCTCTTTGTTGCGCATGAATGTTAATCAGTAAATTTAAATTCAAAAACATTTCTCAAACCTGTATTATTTTTCTTACTATAAAGTATGGATCGTTGAAAAAGGTTATTAAGCTAATTTTATTCTACATAAATTTCTTTTTTCGAAACTGTTTCTTTTGATTATTTTAAAATTGAATGCAAAAAGGTGTGTACTTTCATGAATAGTTTAATAGCCTTTTGAAATTTGAATTAAAATAGAAAATGATCTTCTGAAAGTATCTAGTTGTGAACGTTTTAAAATATTGATTTAAATTAGCATAGAAACTTTCATTTATTTAGAAAAAAAACAAAACAAATTACCTAGTTTTAAAGCTAATTGATATTTCTTGATTTTGAATGTAGTGTAGTAACACAAAGTTCCTTCTCAACCTCAAACAATAGAATTTTAACAGTATTAAATACAACACAATAAATTTTATTGAGAAATAATCCGCAGTAAATGTTTATCTGATTATTTTAAAAATAGCCAACAGTACAATAGTAGTTGATTGATTGGATGGTGTGAGATTTGTGCTCGCTTACTGGTTGCTTTATCTACAATAGTAGTTATATCATGTTGTTCTCCTTCAAAACATCAGAGCCGTCATATTTTAATATATTATTTGGAAATATTTCTTAGATTTTCGGGTTTAGAACTCTACCATAATATCCGATGTGGAAACAATGATAATGATATTGGCACACTTTTTCCATAAACTAAGACTCATTGTTGCATTTGAAATTGTACAAATTAAAGTGTCAAAACTCAGTGTTCTCAGTAGCTAGAAATGCTGATTGACCAACTCAACAAGTTGTATCTATAAACTATATTTTTAATAAAGTCTTGGTGAAAGTATTTTGTGTGCGTCATTTGTAAATATTACCAAAAAATACATTCGTTTAGGAACTATTTGCATGTAAAAATAATTTATAATTTAATTTTCTATAAATTTCGATTGGAATTCATCATAAATATACATTAGGGTGGGCCGGAAAAAAAAAAAAAAAAAAAAAAAAGCACACCGTTTTTATTTTGTTTCAAATTCTATTAGTGCGGAAAAGTTGCGATTTGGCTCCAAATGAACAAAACAATTTTTCTTTATTATTTTTAATCAAGTCTTCCGCTTTCGCATCTCAGATGAAATTCACTATGAGTGATGAAAATCGCTTTTTTCTTCGAAATTTTTTAACTTAAGTTATAATGGTAGTTTCGAGTTCTAATAGTGCGGGATTAAAACTATAGATCATCAAGTGTTTAAAAATGTGAGTACTAATATTTGAATTATTTATCATACAGCCTTATTGGATTATAGTTTTAATAATACATTTTTAGCTCTGAGATATATTTTTCTCCAAATCACAATTTTTGTTACTACATCACTATATCTAAATCATTATCAAACAAGCATATAGGCATATGTTACTGGAATTCACATAATTATCTAGACGTCAGTAATATTGATTAAAGACTTGTGCAATTAAACGAAGCAATTAATATTTTCCATCTGCTTTCTGTCTGTTTTTTTTTTTTTTTAAACTCGAATTTTATTTTTATTTTATTCTTGATTAATTAGCAGAATTTAAGATGTATGCCCATGTAGTTTACCTCCACGTGTATATTGCACCTAAACATGTATATCCTACACGTTCAAAAACTTGCAACAGAGAATATGTGCCATCATGTGAATATTCAGAATAAATATATATGAAGAATATGCCAAATCATTATGCAAACTCATGTTCAATGATTATTTTGATCAAGTGGATAAAGTATCTCTGTTTTATTTAAATAATAAAGAATTTTATAGCAGAATATTTAAAATTCCCTATAACTTTAGACCTACAAAACTAATTAAGATAATTTATAGATTAAAACAGGAAAAAATAAACTCTGCAATTTGAAAATACGATCAAAATCGTTTGAGTAAATTTTCCATTAGCGTACCAAGACAAAAAATATGAAACATTGCGCTTTAAATGCATTGATTCGAATTTCAAAAAATTATACATACAAATACTCACATATCAGAATCATATTTTTTGTTGCCTTAGTAATTTTTAATTAAGTTTCCGAAGTTTAAACACCCATTGCAGAAAAATACGAACTTTTCTTAATTAAATATTTCTTAAATTATCATGAAAGGAATTACAAATGGTAAAGAGAGATTAAGGGTTTTGTGTACCTTTTCGTATTTTATATACTCGACTTGAACAGATTCTCGATCAAGCATGTAGAAAATACGATTGAAATGTTTAATACGTCGAATATAGTACTTTTATACATTATCTTAGGTGTGGTTGGGTATTACAAAATTTCAAATAATTCTTAGTTAAAAAATTATTTTTCAGATGAAATTCGTAAAAATATAAATTACTCACAGAAATATACAACACATACTTATGCAAATAATATTGTCTCAGTTCAGATTGCATTATATTTTCACCACTTCAATGATTCTAAAATTTCGATGAATAAATTAATTATTTGCGAAGCTATTAAACGGAGTAGAATATTTTATGAAAATCTCATAAATAATGAATTATACAATTTTTTTACTTTTTATAAATCACTCATTTTTGGAAAAAGGGTGAGATATAATGGACACGAATTTGGTTTTAAGTTCTATATTTTATATGCGTGTATTATAACTTTTTCTAATATTCTTTGGAGAAACCATTTGAAAGAACATTATTAATTATTAGTACTTGATCTGTACTAAAATATCAATACATTTTAAGTATTTATTTGTTTTACCAAAAGAACCTATGGGTAGTATTTGAGCACTAATAATAATTAACTACCAAACAATGTCTTATAATCCATAATAATAATAATAATAATTAACTCCTACATAATATCATTTTAAAATTTAAGAATTTATGTGTGAATTGCATTGTATTCACAAAATTAGTTTAATTACATTAAAATTAATGCTATTAAATATTAGATGTAAGAGCTGAGGTATAGAAATAATTATTTTAACACTAAATTTACTAAGTTCACAAATTGGATTTAGAATTTTTCTAATTAGAGGAATCATCTACATATAAGAAATTTAAATATTTGTTTATAACTTTTACGGCAATCTTGTGATAAGTTTTTAATACACTTTGCGATTTTCATAAAAACTTAGAAACAAATAAATAAATAATTAAACATTTAAAAAAAAAAAAAAAAAAAAAATCAATGGAAGTGATTATTTCATTGAAATCAAAAATATTCTGAAGAGTTTCGTATTTGCAATGAAAAAATATATTTTATGGCATCTAAGTGTGATATGAAATTTTTGAAACATCTTCTATAGTAGAATATTCGAAATATCCTGTATTAGAATTTACCCTTAGAAGAACCTTTTGGAAAAAATATATTTATCATTTTCAAATTTTATCTTTGTCGAAATTCCCTAATTACACTTTAATGATTATATATATTAATTACAGTACATTGACGAACTTCAACTTCTCTCTCAAACCCAAAACCATCCTTCCAAACTTTCAGGATCACAAACTCACTTAAAAAAAAAATCTCTTCGCATACCACTCATTTTCATGGAAGTAAAAAAAAATCTTACCTTCGAATCACGAATCTTCCACAAAAACAAATCCTCCTTGCCAACCTTTCAAACAGCAGAAACGTCCGATTAACGTTCGATTGGAACGGCTAAAAACCTCAGACTACCTGTTGAGGACTCAAAATCCCGGGCAAAGATATTCGAGGGGGCGTTAGAGCGTTCGAGTCTTCACCTGCGCTCGCTTACCTATGTTGGTGGCAGAATGCTTCGGTCTGAGCAGTTACTGGCAAACAACTCAGAAAAGAACTGCGCAAGCGCGCGACTTTTGGTTGGATTGTTCTGTTGTTCGCGTCATTTTCACGCACTTTTTATTGCGTTCTTTTCCCACTGATTCTTCCATTATCTGATTCAACACTTTTCTTTTGTTCCAGGAAGCGTAGTCATCAGAGGTTGGTCAACGAAAACGATCTTCATATTGGATCTTGTCGATCAAAACGAAATTTCACAATTATCTTTCTGATTTGATTACTTTTTTTTTGTGTTAGAATTTTCTTTCATTGCATAGATTGAAATCGAACTATTGATGAAGAGTAATAAATCACTTTGTGTATAGTTATCTCTCATAGCCTGGAGAAGCCACATTTGAATCTCAGTCTCTAACCATGAAAAATCAGTTTAATTGTAAATCATCAAAATTACCAGTTTACACTTGCAGCATTAAGTTTCTTAAAAAGAAAAGTCTCTAAAAAAATTAGTTTCTTGGCAATATAGTAATTAAGATACTGTTTTTAAAAGGCTTTTATCAAAATCGATTTTTATAACTTTTTATAGTTATTCATAGTATAAATTATTTTTAATAATTCAGGTTATTGTCTTAAATTTTAAAATTAAAGAAACTTTTTTCAGTATTTAAATCGAATAAAATTAAGAAATATGTATTTTATTTTTGTCAAAAAACATGTATCTTTCGATAAAAAAAATATAAAACTGAGTTTCTTTTCTATAACAAGAAACCGAAATGTTCTAAAAGGTTTTAGTATTTCGTTCGTTCTTACATTATATATAAAAAACTTGCATTGATGATGCAAAGTATAAATTTATATTTCACACTTCAAATATTGAATATAAATAGGTTGGTCGCTCTTCTTTGATGATTTGGATGCATTTTGCAGTTTTTTTTTAATACACTGGTGAAAACTGATTGATTTTTTTTTAATGAGATTCATGCAATTCTGGAGATTTACCATTTTTTTTTATACAAATACCCTTCATATGCGGATCGATACACATTATTAAACACTTAAACGAGAGTCATGACTTGGATTGCCCTCATATGCAGAATTATTTTTAAAAAAATCTATGAATTAATTGTTTATTTCATGATCCAGTATGATTTGTAAATTGATTGTACATATTTTGATCACACATTGTTTATAGAGCAATTGTAAAAAGAAGACCTTAACGTATACAAAATGAATTTTTTATGTACCTATGGTAAATAAAATGTATAAATGATAATATTATTTTATATGTTTAAATAATATAATAAAATGTATAATTATAAAGATACAAAAGGAATATTATTATTTAGGAATTGACAATTTATAGCACATTGAGATAATTGACCCCTTACACTAAATGAAAAAAAAAGAAAAAAGAAAAAAAGATGGATAAATGAGAGACTTTAAAAACCTTTAAAAAAAAAAAAAAAAAAAAAAAAAAAATTATAACTTTAAAAAATTTGTTCAATGTCATACAGTCATTTTGCATTTAAGTCGTCCTATTGCATAAACATTATGAAATGCAAATTCGATTTCAAGAAACATCACTTGAATATTTATGTTTTAAGAATGGGTTATAGTTAGGGAAAAAACATCTGGAACTCTTAAATTTAAGAAGAAAATTGTACTTGTTTATAAAAATTGTGGTTTTATCTACAAGGAAGTTGTACAATTTGCTATATTTCATATTATCAACAAACTTTCACTAGATCTTGCAAAATCTTTCAAGACGAGTATTTTGGTGATCTTAGATCTTTATATGATTACAGAGTATATCAGAATGGTAGAATTAAATTATTTAAAAATAATGAAACAAAATAAAGTAATTTGAAGTAATTTAAATACTTGGAATTAGTTTGAATACTTGATTTGGAATTAATTTAAATACTCGGCTTAATAAGATGTTTTAGAATCCGTAAATATTGAAGTTCTGTACTTAATGAATGAATCACTATACATATGCAAATAACGTTTTTTATGATTTATAAAGCATATCACAGGCTTTCAAATATTGATTTTGATTTAAGAATAAAAAATTACGAAACTTGCCATTACAAGAACTCTCCAAGGCAGGAATTAAAAAAAGTGTAAATTTAGAACTTAACTCACAAAACACATATGTGCCAAAAGGTAACTTCGTAATACTATAAATAATGATTACAGCATAATGTTCTTCTGAATAGCTATTTTGACCAAATATGTACAATGCAAAAAAAAAAAAAAATTATAAAATATGATAATAAGTTTTACAAATGCACCAGGCATTTATACATTACATTAATCTGTAAACAAGCATATTCACTTTAATAACTCAATGTTAAAGTTTGTAATCAAGTTTTATAAAAATTGTGCCTTCAGCTTCATCTTAATGTTTGCAGCATATATCTAAATATACTCGAACCATAAGTAATCATAACCATAAACTTTTAAAAGCTAAACCTTAGTAATAAATGTAGAAATAAATATTCGGCATTTTTTATGTATGAGAAGCACTAAAAGTTGAGAATTACATTTCAAAATACTAAAACCAAATGTTTGTAATTTTCAAAAAAAAGCTGCTAGATTCAAGACAGTGAAATTTCAATTTGCCGTAATAGCATGTTTCATTTAAAAAGCAGATTCTCAAATTATTTATTGCTACCATAAAAATCAAAGGAATAGCAAATGGTTAAATTTAGTATATAACAATGCAGTGTCATTTTTCAATGTCACTTAAAAATATTAGATTTCACAAACAATAACTGCTTTCGAAATGCTACCTTAGACATACTACTAATTTAAAGTATGCAGGGTGATTATTTCAGATTCATTCGATTTCACAAAAGCTATATCTTGGGAGTTAACAAAAACTTAAAGAACACATTTTGCAACACCATTAAGACAACTTCATTATTCTTCAACTTTCTTTTGTAATACGAATTACGTTGACATGATTTACGAGATATCAATAATAATAGCTAAAAGTACTGTAATTGTATTTTTTAAATCTTTCGTAAAATGCAAAAAGATTTTGAAAATGGGCACATAAATCTTTATTAAACATTCATCACAAAATTATCATTTGAAAGTGACATACATTGTTTGAGCAGGATGATGGAACTATGATCCACCTTATTATTTGTAAGGAATATAAGTTGTTTGTGCAAGAGAAAAGTGCTAAACTCTTTTCTATTATCTAGAAGAAGTATACAATGGGTGTACAGGAGTAAAGATCGAGATTTATAATGCTACCAACATCGCATTTAGGCACATGTTGATCATGCAATGTTTGTGCTTTTAGGGGCCCGAGGGGTACTTCTTTACATTGGAGGGAAGTTTGGAGGACAAATCCGATAAGTTTGGCAGTGGAAGGGGAAAAGCCGAAAACATCTATTTTTTTTCCCTTCACTCATTTAGCTTTTCACTACGTCAATGTAGTAGGAAGTTAGTACAAAAGTTGTATTCATCTGTATACTTGAAGACAATATTTCCATACGAAACCGCATATGCTATCGACACGTGATGCACGTTAAACGAATG
The DNA here is from genome assembly GCA_963978545.1 of Linyphia triangularis. Classification (NCBI taxonomy): domain Eukaryota; kingdom Metazoa; phylum Arthropoda; class Arachnida; order Araneae; family Linyphiidae; genus Linyphia; species Linyphia triangularis. The sequence goes on from OZ021726.1 coordinate 61,457,783, forward strand.
TTTTCGTCTTGAAGCATTCCCAGTTACATAAGTTACGACCAGCCAGAAGTATCATAAATGGTGACTGGAAGTTAACTTTGGACCCGCCTAAACTATATGTTATTCATAAAGATCATAATAAGTTTGAAGTTTCAATAAGATTACTTAAAATTCAACTGGAAGTTCAAGTTCGATCAAAAGAATTGCTCCATTGTAATTTTGTGAGAAATTTTTATCTAGCTTTAGAGTAGAAGTATCGTATAGGAACTTACGCATCTTCTCAATTCCTTGTTTACTCACACACATAACAAGTTTCAAGTTATTAAGTTCGTTGCCAAATTTCATAACTTGGGGACATTTTTGTTCATAATAAATTTCAAATTGATAGGTTTATTCAACCTCATCAAGAGATTTTTGTCATGAAATGTTAGCCAAATTGCGCATGTTTAGTATCTGGATCTGATGTACTGATATAAAAATGTTCGTAGAAGCAACTTTTTAGGTAACATGGTAATTGTAACAATCAAAATTATAATAGCAATGTATCTAAAGAATAAATTTACTAAATTTCGATTAGACATTTTTTGGTTTCCAGACATCGTTATTCGTATGAAATTTAATATATAGCTATGCTTGTTGAAAACAAAATATTTTAATCAATATTAAAGCTATAATTTTTAAATTTTTGAACAATTATTGTTTATATTGACGCTATTTAATTTAATAAAAATTATTCTATTGAAAATTATTACATTAAGTAAAATGTTTAATCTGTGTTAAATATCTCTTTATTCTGCATTATCACTCGTTATACTTTTTTATTATTTTAAAAGTTTGGGAAACTGAAAAAAATGTTTCATCTTTTTTAACTTAAAAGTTAAATTTATGTTAATCAAATGATTGTAATTTCCTATAAACACATTGTGTATGAAAATACTAATGATTTAATGATTTTGTGTCTAACGCCTGTAATTTTTTTTTTGAATTAATACAAACTCACTTTGCAAGTATTTTTCTAATGTTTTCAAAAACTTTATTTTCATATATTACACTCTTTTAACAATTCATAATTTCGCAACTAATTTCAAACATGCGTTTCTTACAAAAATTAAAATTATCGTTTAAAAATAGTTTGGAAACTAAGCACACTTTTCAAAAAATTATATTTTTATCCTTGTTAACTTTTTTTTTTTTAATAATTACAACCTTTGAAGCTTTGAAAAGCTATGATTATAATCATTCCGGTTATTTAAACTCTTGAGTTATCCATAAAAGATTGAAAAAAAAAATAAAATTGTTATCTACCGAACCATGAAGGATTATAGTTACTTTAAAGGAGTTGATAACATTCGAAAATAACTGTAATTACAGTCGAAATAAATTTAATAACTTGGATTAGTTTAGAGTGCAATTGAAAAAAGTATTATTAGTGTAATTGCTATTGTTGGGCTGCATTCTTTTCAGATGGCTGAATGTAATTTTTTAAAAAGAAACTCCATTACATTTTTTTATTAATATTGAGTTTTTAGAAATATGCGATTTCTTAGGAGTAATGTACTTAAAAAAAAAACATGCCAAATTACACAATGTAATTTATTAAGTTTCAATTTAAATGAGATATCATAGTTTAGTTAAAGTACTTTGATTTAGTAATGTCCCTCTCCAGAAACTTATGGGATATTAATAGGACTTATTTAATTGCTAGACATTTTTATGGGCATCGGATATTGAACGTTCTTCATCATCATATTTGGCACGTCAGTCCAGGGTAGGCCAAGGCCTTCTGTTGAAGATTTCTCCAGAACAACCTATTTCTTGACCTGGTCTGCCTGTCTTTCACTTCAATTACTTTAAAATACTATTCAACAGAATCGAGTTATCTCAGTTTTGGCCTTCCACTTTTCCTACTCGCGAAAGGCCTTGCGTGAAAAGCCGACCAAACGGTATAATGGTTAGCGTGCTAGCTTCTAGACCGCGAGGTTGTGGGTTCGAGTCCCGTGTTAGGCATGGGTGTTTGTAAATGTATGTTGGCTTGTCTAATGACGAATGTTTCGGCGCATTATAGCCCTCGTGTTACTGACGGCGCCTGATAATCTGAGATCAACCAACCAACCTTGCGTAAAAAATCTTCTTTACTGGATTATTTTTATTCATTCTAGTTTTTTTATTCATTCTTTAATTTTAAAGCTTTTAATGATATCGGGCTCTTTAAAAAATTTATAAATTTTTGAATTAGAATGTCTTTGCCATAGACCATTTTCTTTAACACCACCAAAGATACTTCTAAGAAGCTTTTTCTCGAAAACTGCAGTTTTGTTTTCTACATTTTTTGTTAAAGAAACATTCTTACGTTCTTTTAAATAGCGTCACTGGTAAAATAATGAAGTACTACAATATGCGATATGATATAAGTTTGCATTTTGTACTACTTTAGCTTTTTTAATAAAATTCAATTGTTAAAGTGTGGGAGATTTAATTATCCTATAAAAGGATGCTCAATTTTTCATGTATGTTAACATAATTATATAAAAACTGAAATATCTAAAAGCTTAAATATCTATAAAAAAATCATTTTATTTAGATTATTGTTTTAAAACATATGAGGGACTATGGCAAAGAACGGTAAGAATCCGTTTTTCACAGTTCTCCAGAAAAGCTGATTTAAAGTTTCAAGTCCCAGGGTTTGTATCAGGATAGAGGTAAATGAAAAAATATCATATGAAAACAAAGAAGAATGGTTTATTTAACATATTACAAATTTTGAATATTTTTTTTTTGATATACAAATGATTATAGTAAAATTTTGGTCTGGACTATGATTGATTTCGCTGGGAGGCGCGTGGACCCTGATTGTTCTCGCATGGAGCACCCTATCTAAAACTCTCAAAATATCACGTAGCATGACATTTATTTGCCAGATGACTTCGTTTGGTTAAAATATCTGCTTTAATCTTGTAAATGGTGGGAAAAACTCTATTTAAAAAAAAATTCAACTATGATCGTTTTTTGCCGTGGACCTTTATATGAGCAGGTGCTGTTTGACCACTTTCCAAAGTTTAAATTTACTTAACTTGAATATTGAAGCTAAATTAAATTATCTTATTTTATTCTAATCAGTACTATATGGTTTATCATACATACATTTTTCAAGGACCTTGTTTTACTTTTATTATTTTTTATTTAATTAAAAAAAAGAAAAAAAAGAAGAATGTTATGATCCAAGGTACCGCATATAGTTCATTATGGGTCGTTGTATCTCTAGCCAGTTAAACAAAATAACAATGAAGGATACATTATTATATTCAAAACAAATTATCAATGTAAGTTAAATATATACAGAACGTAATAATAATGCTGTTAATGATAGCGTATTAAAAGCTTTGTATTTGTATGTCCATTCGAAATGACAAACATTTTTACTGTGTTCAGATCCATTAGTAGTAATTGGGTTTGGAAATTTAGCCACAATGTCTTTTATATCAATATCACACAACTTTTCATCTTTTAAACTTTAGGATAACTTTAACCTGGTAAAAGGAACAGCAATTCATCACGGTCAAAGGTACAATACTACGGCAGTAAAAATTAAAGAGCATGCTACAGTTTTGGGGTTAAGATAAGGATTTTAAAAAGCTCTAAAATACATTCTAACGAGTATAGCTACTATGTAAAATGATTTTCATCAACAAAACCATAATTTAAAAAAAAAAAAAAAAAAAAAAAAAAAAAAAAAAAAAAAACGCACATTTTTATGATAGAAATGTATTAATATTATCCACAAGAATCCCTTATTGTTAAAATAAGTTATAGTAAGTTGCATAAGCCTTCTAGAGAAGTAACTATGCAGTAATTACATTAACTTTCATAAAATGATGCTAGAGGGTCCAACTAGCTTGAAAAAAAAAAAAAAAAAACCTTGTTCAGAAGTATAACACCTTCCCCTATCCTTATTTTGTATTTATAAGGTCTCAATTTTTTCCAAAATACGTCTGTAGAAATGTATATTGTGGTGTATTATCTTCGTACTGTCACTCATAAAATGCTATATCAAATGATTCGCATTGAATATGTGTTTCGTTAGTCATAAATTTCGTTTAGGCGTAAACATGTAATAAGACAAACATTAAAAAATTACTAGTTTTAGATTAAATATCCACCCCCCTCTAATTTAGAGGTTGTTGAAAATACAACAAACTGGCAGTAGAATCTGAAGTAAATTAATTTCGTCAACGCTTTTAACAAAATTTTATTGATTTAAAAGCATAATGAACGTTTAAACCCCACGTTCGTACTTATTTAATTAGTATCTTTTCATTGCAAATTTGGTATTGGTATAAAATATATAAAGATTGTAATTTAAATTATATTTTAAAACAAAAGAAGAAAACTGTGTACTTTGATTAAATATTGGGATATTCAAGATGCAGGGCGCCTATTATTAAATGTATTACACATTAGATTAGCATACAAGTTTTTAAAATAATCTCTAAAAGTAGCATTTTTGTATAAAACAGTTTAAATTGTTTAATGACGCTTCAAAGAAAACAATTAACGGGGACTGGTATTCAAACCTTAAAGGGTTTTTTCTTGTCAAACACCTCATTTAGTGCTTCTTGATTATCTTGTTAAGTTATAAACGTCCTTAAACTACAACATCGTCATACGGTCGAAAATGTTAACTGATGATTATTTATTTTCCTCATATATGGTCACCCTGTATATGAACACAGATTAAGAAATGAAAATGTAACACATAGAAAATGTCTGTATTATGTAGCTATATATTTTATGTAGAGTCTGATTACATAGGTACAGTGAGCAAAAAAAAAAAAAAAAAAAAAAAAAAAAAAAATTCCGAACGATGGATATATCTTGAATTCTAATTGATGAAATAACAAAAGTAAAGTACTGTTGTAAATCTTGTGGAAGGTCTTTTCAAAATTAATATTTATATACATCAAAATTAATTGTATATAAATTTTTTTTATCATGAGGGGTCGTCTACATATTAAAAGTAAGCCAAACTTTAAAAAGTTCAATGGCAACCCCATAATATTATACCACATTTAGATTTGGAATCCAAAAAACGCCTAAAAACCAAATTTTATAATTTTCCAATAAGTGGTTAGTAATTTATATAATGTAAAAAAAATGGCAAATTAATGTTAAAGAGAAAATTTATTTTTGTAACCATAAATTCTTAAATAGTTAATATATTTGAGCAATTTTTGTTTCAAAAGATAGTTTATAAAAAGCACCACATAAATAACATGCAACTTTTGTATTAAACAGTTTTTTAATAATTAATTATTAATTCATAAAACAAGTTCAATTTTTTTAATAGAAATATGTATTTTTTTTGCTTCTATTAGAATTATTATGGTTGAAAAATCCTCCAGAATTTTTTTCATTTCATTTCGATTTTCGGATCTCAATATTTTAGAAAAAATGTAACCGTAAACTGTGTGATTACGTCTTGAAACACGCAAACGATCGGATTTTTCGGCGCGCCAAAGAAATTTGCCCTCAAGATCAGCCAAAACGTTTTCGCTCTTAAGTGACGTGTCTCTACACATAATGAACTTTGGTATCCAGGGTAAACGAAGTATTCTAAATCGAATGAAAAATATAGGGGTAAAAAATAGGGGATCGTATTGAAATTTTGAAAGATAGAGTTAAATTTACTTAGTAGCCCTCTAAGAAATTCTTTTTTGCACCAGACATGTAGAAAATCGTAAACAAAACATTTTGGTGCAAACCACAAGATTCTGCCATAATTAGAACCGAAGATATAGCCATCGTTCGGATTTTTTTATATTACTGTACCATATTCCTGTAGGATTAATAACAAGATTCTGTAGATTCCTATTATACTTCAAAAGCCACTCTTACTGCATATTTCCTGTAAAAGATTAAAAGTTATCTTTGAACATACTTCTGTCTCTTTTAAATAGCATATATTTCTTACCAAAATTTTGCCTCCTAGATAATTTTGTTGTTGCTGTAATTACTTAGTTATTGCACTTCTAGTCACCTCAAGAACTTTGTAATTAATGTTACTGATGCACCTACAAGACGATAACAAACAATTTCTCAGAATCCAAACTCTTTCAGGCTACTCACTAAGCCTTCGGATTGAAAATAATTTTATCAATCAATAATTGAAATACTTTTAAATTCAATTTGATTTAATTCCAAATTACTTTGGAATGCCTTTTAAGTAGAGATTAGTAAAAGTTCTTTCATTGCAAAAGCAAAATGAATGACCTGACAGAATCTTAAAAATAAGAAATTGCTTGCGCTGTTCTCGTGTTTGAGTCAATAACAGCAATTGCAAACTTCTTGTATCTAGAAGTACAATAACTACAGTCATAACCACATCAATAACAAAAACAACAAAACTCATCTATGAGACAAGTTTGTGGTAGGAAATCAGCAGTCTCTGAAAAAGACAAGAGACACTTAAAGATAATTTTTTTTAAACTTAAACAGTAAAGCCACCTATTCAGTATAGTGGTTCAGTATAGTATCAGACTACCACGCTGGTGGGTCTCAGTTCGAATGTATGTAAGGCGTGGATGTTCCAAGTTAGGGGCAACGATGTCCCCTCCACTGGGTTCCCCTTCCCAAGCGTGAGTACAAAAGTGACTGTAAGTACTTGGACCCGCCATTGAAACAAAAAACTTAAACAGAATAACCACAGCAAATGTGACTCATGAATCTAATACGAATCGCGGGAATTCAGTTTGAACTCATACAGGCTTAAAAGTCATACGTAATCAAAATATTCATAGCAGATATAACTACATAATACTTAATTTCTTCAAATATTTCAGTTTCATTTACGCGCACATGTATAACTTAAACGCAATATCTGGTCAACAAAGATAAACAACAACCTCATGAGACTTTAATAAACTTTAATCTCTATTAGAACATTAGCTTGTTAAAATAAAGAAACAGTGTTCTAAATTAAAATTGTTTTTATGTAATGTAAAAATTTTTTCGTAAAGGCGAAGAAAAGGCACCGTGTTTTATTTAAGATAGCTAATTATTATACATAAAATTCCCACCAGTAATTAAATATTTAACGTTAAGATAAAAAAAAAAAAAAAAAAAAAAAAAAAAAACGAAATAGAGACAGTGTCTCAAAAATGCCTCCCCACGGCTTTAAATCTCAACAACTTAACAAGACCTTTCAGAAGCATCATTTTAATCTTTAGAAAGTGATAAAAATAACAAGCTTTGTGATAGCATCCTAAGTGATATATATTTTTTTTCTTTAAGAAAATACTTGGC